>PVKM010027990.1:0-18517 GCA_004027735.1 Carollia perspicillata
CACTCACTTATATCTTGGGACAGTTGAGTTAGGGGATGGCTTTTGCAGAGCATTCACCGCTGACCCCTCACCGCCGGGACCTCTGTAGCCATTCTATCTGGCTAGCAAGGAAGATTCGTTCAGACCTGACCGCTCTTATGGAATCTTATGTAAGTTGCCTATTTTGCTGATGTCTGTTTTCTCTTCATCTCTTCTGATCCAACCCCTCACCATCATGCTCCAGCCCATTATTAACTATGAAAGCCCTAATCATATAGTCAGTTGTATATTGGGCACATACTACTTGACATGACCCCTTCCCTTCAGGAAACTCATGAGCTTTTTTCCTTGAAGTTTTTTAGGAGACGTATTCCTTGTATAAGAAAATACACATGGGTGCTAGGTAGGTTTGGCTCTGTCTTGGAGGCTGTTTCTAATTTGATTGCCTACAATCCGAATTCTGCCAGAATAGATTAACTACGAGCCCTCAAAGTTTGAGTTCTTTATATACATTGTTGAATTTTTGAACTATGTAAATGAAAGGCAGAGTAAGGTTCATAGGATTGGGAAGGAGCAGTGTAGTGTAAACCAATTTCTCCTCTACGGTATTAGCCCCCCAGTTTTTAATTAAATACATCCACAGTGTTTCTGGGTCTAAATAGAAAGGTCACCTCTGTCAAAAGGATTCCCTAGGACATTCGGTGGGGACTAGGGAAAGTGAACCTTGGGGTCCAGATTGGTTTTCTCACAGTGGAAGATCCTTATGGGTGTCTACATAGGATCTGCTGTGGAAACACTCCAGACTCTGGAGAGTATCTTTGCACTGCCCCACCAATCAGAAATCAGACTCTGAAGTACCAGTTTTCTAAACTACTTCCCACTGAATTCTCTAAAATATCACTCCCTAACCTTGTCACCAGGGACCAGTTTCGCGGTAGACAATTTTCCCACTTACAGGGGTGAGAGGGAATGGAGCTCAGGCGGTAATGCGAGTGATGGGGAGTGGGATGAAACTTGCTCCTGGCCTCCACTCACCTCCTGCTGTGCGGTCTGGTTCCTAACAGGCCAGGGACCAGTTACCGGGTTAGGGACCCCTCTAAAGGATTGTCCTAGACACTCAGAATGGGCAGTGGAGGCAAGGATGATTAAAAAAATTTTACAGTGGTTACCTTCTAGGGCTTCTAGGTATGGCCAGGATCTTCAGGTATGTTTTAAAAAATACTTGAAACTTCAGTATGATTAAAATACTTTAGGAAGAAGTTTGAAGTGGGAAGAACTTATCCCAGACCAGTGGTTTTGAACCTTTAGAACTTAATGAAAACTGCAGATCCTCCCAAGAAAGATGAACAGTAGTCAAACCCTTGTGTATAACTTCAGGGACAGTAGGGTCTTTATAAAGTCCAATCATAGACCCCAAATGAAGAGTTTCTCCTCTGGCCCTGGCTGGTGTGGCTCAGTGAATTGAGTGTTGGCCTATAAATGAAAGGGTCACCATTTCTATTCCGTCAGGGCACATGCCTGGGTTGCAGACCAGGTCCCCAGCAGGGGGCATGTGAGAGGCAACCACACATTGATGTTTCTCCTCCTCCCCCTCTCTCCAAAAATAAATAATCACAATCTTTTTTTTTTTTTAAGTTTCTGCTCTGGACTTCATTTTATTTATAACTTGGATCTATGACCAGAGAGGTGAATAAGATTGTAAATGAGATTTGGGTGTTATTTAGACTGTTGGGGTGATGCCAGAAGATGAGATGTTTTTCTGTGTTCTTGGCCAGGTGAAGCATCAGGGCCTGAACGAGAACATAAGCCTGGAGTCCGTGGGCGGTGTGCCAGTGGCAAGCACTGATCAGTGGAGTGAGCTGACTGAGGCCGAGCGGCTCCAAGAGAACCTCCAAGCTTACCGCACCTTCCACGCTATGTTGACCAGGCTTTTAGAGGACCAGCGGGTGCATTTTACTCCCGCTGAAGGCGACTTCCATCAAGCAATACATACGCTTCTGCTCCAAGTTTCTGCCTTTGCTTACCAGCTGGAAGAATTAATGGCACTCCTGGAACACAAGATCCCCGCCAGTGAGGCTGGCGGGGTGCCCATTGTTGGAGATGGTGGTCTCTTTGAAAAGAAGCTATGGGGCCTGAAGGTGCTGCAGGAGCTTTCAAAGTGGACAGTGAGGTCCATCCATGACCTTCGCGTCATTTCTTCTCGTCAGACTGGGATCTCAGCACACGGAAGCCACTATATTGCTAAGGACAAGAAACTGTAGCAGTTACCCATCTCTTTTAGTGGAATATATGTAGTTCTCTGAGGTTTCACTTCTCCATTCTTAAGTTTTTGAAAATCTTTAAAACCACAGGCATTTTCATCAAGTAGGGTTGTAGACAAGGACAAATGGGCATACAGGGTTAGTTGGTGGTAAGGTGGGGATGGGGGTTGTTGGGGCCATAAGGGAGTGGTGGCAGGGGCAACATTGTTCCGCCTCAGTGCTCTAGCATTTTCTAGCCTCTAAGTAACCTCTGCAGATACTTAACAGCCTCACAGGATAAGTATGTTTTTAACCCTAGTCCTGGAAGTTTCTTCTGAGGACTATAACAGGGAATTAAAAACCGTAGACTCTATTCAATTCAAATTCTTGGATAATAAAAACAGAAACTAACATTGATTATCTACCATGTTGGAGGAGTATGCCAGGGACTTTGTGTGTATTACAATTTTCACAACCCTGTTAATGGGAGGTGGTATTATTTCCATTTGGCAGATGACAAGCTCACAGATACATAACTCGTTCAAGATTACCCACCTAGCAAATGGCACACTGGGTGTGAACCCAGATCATTCTCATTTTCCAGCCTAGACGCCCTTTACTCTGGAGGCCTGCTCGCGAAGCTCCCACTGCAGCTCTTTGCCACGGTGGGCTGGGAAATGGACCCATGCAGTGTCTCCTTAGCGCTAGAGAGAGAGAAACCCCGACAGTAGTCTCGCTTATCCGCAGTTTCACTTTCCACTGTTTTCAGTTGCTCGTGGTCAACCGTGGTTCAAAAACAGTAAGTGAAACATTCCAGAAATAAGCAATTTGTAAGTTTTAAACTGCTTACTATTCTGAGTACTGGGATGAAATCCTGGGAAGTCCTCCATCCCACCCAGGACATGTATCATTCCTTTGTCCAGAGTAGCCGTGCTGTATTCACTACCCACCCATTAGTCACATATGTAACCCTTTCAACTAGCAGTATAACATTTATTAGAGTATATTGTCGTGACTTATTCTTAGTGATTGTTTCTTACTATTAAAGAACAGGGTTATGTACTATTTTCAGTTTCAGGCAACCTCTGGGGGTCTTGGACTGTATCCTCTGTGGATAAAGGAGGACTGCTGTACATGTCAGGAAGGGCAAAATTTTAGTGTCAAAAGCAGTATTGTTCATACCTGGCAAAGAAGAGAGCCGTGGAGCTCTTAAGACTCAACTTGTGGAAAAGATTAGGCCCACCAAACTGCTAAAGTTAGGAAGCGGTGGGTGTGCAGTAATCCACTGCGCTTCAAAGTGTCCACTAATGTCCGTGAGTTTGGGGCTGGGCAGAGCTCATACCAGGTTACCTACCGTACCTGTGTTGTAATCAGCAGTGCTGTGATACAGTCCCTGTGACACAAGTGCTCACAAATAATGGATGGAATACGGCTCAGGTGAAAAAGTCACAGAACTCCTTCACACACAGTCTCTGGACTCAGTCATGAGAGGGTGAGGCCCGCTCTGTTCCCAGGGGGAAAGCCTCCATGCTTCACAACAAGGGGCAGCGCTCTGCTTAATGTTCTTGAGAGACAGCATGAAAAGCACCAACCAGTAAATGAGAGCATTAATGGAAAAGTTCACTTGCAGTTACTAACTAGTACAAATGTGCATCCAAAAGTCCTCAGGTATGTCATTTCATACCACCAGTTAATTAAGACTCAAGATCTTGTATTGGGGGCCCGAATCAATTCGTTTACCTATTTGAGGCTTTTGTATTCTTCAGTGAGCCACCAGTCAGAGCTAGCTCAGGGGTTGCATGAGATGGGATGGGTGACTTAGCTTGTGTCCTTTCCCACACAGGTCCATGTCTGAAATTCCATGAAGTCAGTATTATGAGAAGACTGGGTAGAAGTTAGGACAGCACAGAGGAAGTAAGGCTAAGCTCTCTAGTATGGAAACAAGGTTGTGCGCATATGAGACCTACACTAGATTGGAAATAAAAGGCACAGTTTTAAATGTTACAGAGTTGGAGGAGCGCTGTGAGGGCCAGAAATCACTTCTTTCTGGAGGAGGGGGAGCTGTGTCCCGGTGGTTGGATGAGTGCCAAGTCAATAGGAACCCCGAGAAACAGGAAAGAGTTGCTTGGGTAAAGAGTGAGGCAATGATACCCCTAGAAAACCAGCCACTCCTATGGTTTGGCTTTATTTCATTTGTGGTTTTGGTGTAGGCGCATAGTTCCCCAGTGAGTGCATAGAGGCTTATGTAATTCAAGCTTTTATTTAAATTGTTTCATTCACTTAAGCGCAGTATTTTTAGTTCATAAAGTTCTTATTATCAATGTGGTGTTCTTTATAGTGTTCAAGCTCTTTTTGTTTTTAATGGAGAAAGATGACTAAAGTTTCTTAATGGGGAATAAATAACTGATTACAAACTTGCTAAATCTTAACAGCCATGGCCCCTCTCCAAATGTTCTGTTTCTAGACTCAGATGTCGCAGCACAGACACCTGCAGAAGTTTCCGAGACCGACGGAGCATGGTGCAAGCGCTGCCCAGCTGCATGTGGCGGGGTGTTTATGCATAAGAGGCACATTTAAGGTGGCAGAGGGTCCAGAAAGGGCACAAGTACTAACCACTGACTGGGCAGAAATAAGCTAAGTTAGTGTACTGCCAGCACTGTGCTGAGCTCTGTGCATCAGTTTCTTCAAGAAACTTGTAATACGTCTTAAAAGAAGTGTGGGGAGACTCCTCAGAAATAGATGAAGGAAGGGGGAAATGAGCACTTAGCTATAATAACAGAGACATAAACATGTATGGCTCTATGTGTAGACATTGCATCACGCTTATCTAAAATGCACGACACAATGAATAAGGGGTTGACATTAGGCCAGTGCTGTAGGTATGTAGATAACTGGGAGGATATATATTTTTAATCAGCCATAATCCAAAAGAGATTTTTGATCTTTAAATTTTAGCTATTTTGTTACACCTGTATATGGATAAGATCTCTGGGGAATCATTTTCATATACATATAAGCTATATAAATACATACAACTACATTATATATGTGTATATGTAATAAATGCATAAATTTAGTTCTTTGCCCCTAACTCTCATTTTGCAAAGAGGATTCTTTGTATCCCATTGTCTCCAAACGCTCTCTCTCTCTCTGTGGGGAAAGAGAATCTGTTTTCCTGAATCTGCCAAGGAATTGAATGTGTGAGAGTTGATAAATTCTTCTTGCATTGATTTAAGAGTGCGATTTGGAAAAGACTTGCAAGTTAGCACAAACTCAAAGGCCAAGCGTGGAATAAAATTAGCTTTAAGATAATCAGGTTTGACGGAAGTGAGAGTTTTAATAAAAATGGAAAATGTGAAGTCATAGCCCTGGTATTGCTGTTATTTCAGGCTGCTGTGGATTACAGCCCGAAGGATGACTCACTGTGGTGACCACTGGTCAAACCAGGAGAGGATAAGGGAGTACTTCAGGGAGACATCTGAAAAGTTCAGAATGACTTTTCTGAACCCTCACCTCGTGAAGTAGCTGAGCATGGGGTTGGAGGGGGGCTTCCATCGTGTTGACAAAGGGATTGGTGAAGAGAAAAAGGGAAAAAATAATAATTTGGACACTACTTCAACCGATTTATTGTGCACACACACACCTGTGTGTGGCCAGCAGGGTTTAGGCCAGACATTAAAAAGAATGGCTGGGCTCCTTGCCTCATCCCACCTCTGTTCGAAGCAGCAGACCCAAGAATGAACCCTCTAAATGTGGGCACGTTCAAAAACTGAAAGCGAAAATTTCCTTCTAGAGAGCTCCAAGGCAGCGATCTTCAACTGGTGTGCCACAAGAACTTTGAAACCATGCAGCACCCAACTGTTTAGTCAGGGGCACTGACCTCTTTTCCCTTAGATTGTCAAATAAGAAAATGACAACAGCTAACACAACATCCATCAGTGTCAATGAATCAAACTTGCACCTATTTTTTGTCAGATTGGCAAAAATACATTTTGGGGTGTGCTGCAGAATTTTAGTAACTAGTTATGTGTGCCATGAGATAGATGAAAAAGGTTGATAATCGCTGATCTGAGGTCTACAGATAAAGACCGAGTAAAACCAAGATGATTCTCTCTCCAACAGGCCTAAGAATGTCCCTCTTCAGGAAAGTGGCAACTTGAAATAAAATCCAGCGTGCCGCAGGTATTCAGGGGAGAACGTGATGGTGTACTTCCCTTTGCCTTCCGTTGGCTGCCTACATGATGAATGTGTGCATGTATGTAATATATATACACGTATATGTATGAAATTGACTCGACAGAATGTGTGTAGGGCACAAGATAAAATTGACATGCATATGATTCTTACATTACTTGGCTCAATCTGTCTTGCACAGATAGAAAAGAAAAGATGCAAGAATGGCTTGCAATAGCCTTGGCTGGTGTAGCTCAGTGGATTGAGTGCGGGCCTGCGAACCAAGGGATTGCAGTTCGATTCCCAGTCAGGGCACATGCCTGGGTTGCAGGCCAGTTCCCAGCCGGGGACCCACGAGAGGCAACCATACGTTGATGTTTCTCTCTCTCTCTTTTCCTTACCCTCTAAAGATAAATAAATAAAATCTTTAAAAAAGTTTTCTTAAAAAAAAAAAAAGAGAATGGCTCACAATAAAGATCTCACCTCAGCAAGACCATGAGTTGCTGCTTTTATTTTTGCATCTTCAGATGAACAAGGGGAATTTCAAGTGATTCCAACACTGGATGAAGTGTAATCCTCCCATCCAGGCCCAGCTCAATCAGGCGTGCTCGTTGCATCTCCGTGATGCCAGGGCCCTGGGAAAATCTCCCAGGCTACTCAGCCTAGAGAAGGGAGATCGCCTGCCCCTATACACCCATCAGTTGGCTTGCCACTGGGAAAGATTGCCTCTATTATGGTTTAATTTCAAGTATTTGAACCCCAATCTAGCCTTTGAAAGACAGAAGAACACCAACTAGCTCATTTCTGGTCTGAGGGCAAAAACTAAGTTGTGGAAACTCACATGGGGTAAATATGAAAAAATGCTGAAAGTGTGTATCTTTACCCACATGTTTAAGGTAGTATGGGATGGAATACTGTATTCACATAGGTCAGGCACCTCTATACTATTTTATGTCATCTAATCCTCTGAGATACGATCTCTCTTTCACAAGTGAGGGGCATGAGAATGCACATTAACTTGTCCAAGTCCCCTCCTCTGGTGCTATATGACAGGACCGGAGTTTTCGATTCCACCCCACTGCATGAGACACCAAATAATTGAGATCATCTACTGAAATTCACGTTGGCAGGGTGGGGGTGCTGATAAAGTCAGTACAGACGTGTACCAAATCTTCCTCTGTGGCAAACCCTATTAAGTTTCCAAACATTGGGACAAATCACTTTTTCTGAGGAGAGAGTTCTGTAAGTATCTCAGAGAAACCCAGGTGCTTCCCAGGATCCATCCGGTCGCAGCCTAGACTTTGCCCTTCTGCGTCTGTGGGCCTCTGGCCGCTAGAGGCTGACCCAGTCTCACACACAACCTTGCGGAATCAGGCACCTCCCTGGAGGGCTGAGACTCAGGCTGTTCACTTACACCCAGAAGATGGCCTTCACAGTAGGCGGGTCCGACGTGTTCTGCAGAAGCCTGCGGGGCTCTCCAGAGAGCCAAGAAAACATGCAAACCAAGGCACCACCCAGGACGTGTGAAAGCCCATTTTGGGACACACAGCCATCCCGCCATACAGCAGCACCCTCCTGTTAACACAGGAAGAAACTCACGTTTCATTTATTTCAATCCCATAATTAAACACAAAGAAAAGAAAAGAAGAAGAAGAAGAAAACACAGCACAAGGGAGCCAGAAAGCTTCAGTAATCTGCCCCAGTGTCCCAGCTGAAAAATAGAAGAATGAGAACAACTTAGTCTGGGGGGTTCCCTCCCCACTGCACCTCCCTGTGTCTCCGTTAGATCAGCCTCATCTTGGGAAACCAGTAGCTCTGTTTATGTTCTTTTCACTCTTCACCCAGTGCTCTCCAGCACCCTTACCTCCAGTCGGCCGTTGGGAGCTCTGGGAACAGCAACTTAGATAACCCAAACTTCACTTTAATCAAGATGCTAAAATTATTAACATGATGAAGGCTGAGGCATGAGGAAAGACTGATTCTTGTTCTGACTAGGCTGGGAACTTAAACTTTTTGAATTTTTCAGTCCTGCAGATTACCCTCTAAATACCTCCTAAAGGACTTATGGATCCAGACCTCCTGGCATCCACTATCCAGACTACCCGACATCTGACCGATTATTATTCGGACCAATCCTGGGGCTAAGAAAGCAGGACTGATTATTCTCAAGAAGGCACTTTTTACTATAAGAACCTTTAACTTTTCTTTCTTCTTCGGAAAGCTTCTGGGTTTTAGCCTAGCTGCGTTCCAAGTTCGCAAACTGTAAGACCCTTGAATAAATCTTTATCACTTATTTCTAGCCAAAGCCACCAAACTCTTTTCAAGTTGTTTTTGTTTTTGTTTTGTTTTTTTTTTGATACATATGGTACCAATATCGTGGCATCTGAAGAACACTGCCTTTTCTCTCTGGGGCTGCCCCTGGATTCCAACATGGTAACCAACTGCTTGACTGCTCCAGTGTTCCAGTGGTCAGTTCCATTGGTTCCAAGCCTGCCTCCTTCGGCTGAGGCTCAGAGCTTTAATTCTTGGGTCCCCTGACACCAGATTGTGCAACAGGATGCTCTCTTTATAAGTCTGTTTGTGGAGGAACGACCCCGTTCTGCAGTGCCAGATGGATTTATAGGCTACCCTCTGCTAAGAACTTTTGTCTTGATGGACTTTTCTGCTAAGAAGGGCAATTTGGAATTACAGTGGCTGCTCAGGGTATCTTTTGAGATTCCCAAATTAATATATTTACATGCACAATTGAAAAACGCTTCTCATTTAGAGAGCCCTAAAGAGCCAAAGGTTCAGAGATAGCCTCCCTTCAAGAAACAAATTTGAAACTAAGTAAAGCAAATTCTGAATTAAACAAAGAGAAATCTGAACTCACTTCTCATTCTGAAACTTCCTCGGCCAAATAAGAAAAAGATTTCGTAAGGGAGAACACAGTCATAAATCCTGTAAACCTGTTTTCCAGGCCCACCCCAACCCTCTTCCGCAAACTAACTTAGCTTGCAGATACACAAACTACCTGGGGCTTTTGATGGACATTTCTTTTGTCTATTTTTGCTGCCCAGCTGTGAGAATCTATCTTTCAGGAGAATCTATCTTTTAACTGGGAGCTTCGCCCTCTAAAAGTCCCCACAAGCTCCTTCCTCAGGAACTCTAGCCAGTGATAGGTACAAACACTTTGATTGCTCCTCTTCTGCCTTTTCAATTACATGGACCAACTTAGCCAAAATCATTTAAAAGTCTAACGGCTATTAAAGAAAAACTTTGTCTTAAGTCCACCTCCAGGGCCCTCCCTTAGGGAATTCTAAACCACAGGGATGATAGATTTCATTCTTTGATTAGCATAAACTTCTAAAAGACAAAATAACTTTCTAAAGAACTCTGAAAGAATTCTAAACGAAATTTCCATCACCTGAGCAGGTAAATAAAAGCAAGAATCTTTTGTAATAGACTAACAAAAAACAAAAAAGCAACAGGAACAAGTATAAAGGACACATGGACAAAAACTAAGGGGGGTGGAAAGGGGAGGGAGGTGGGAAGCACTGGGGGGGTAGACCGGGATGGGAGGAAAAGACAGAAAGCTGTACTTGAACAATAATTAAAATAAAATTAAAAAAAACAAAAAAGCAAAACGAAACAAAACAAATAATATATATATATATAAAGTACCTAAAACAAAAGACTGTAAGACCAATGGGTTGTTTACCCTTTCTCTCCCAGGGATAGCTTTTCCTGTGCCCTAAGGCTTGGCTTGACTTTTTGCCTGCCTGCTGTTATGGAACAGAAAGAGTTCATCCACCCAGCGCTGGCAGAATCGAACACTAGACATGGAGAACTGCTGTGGAGAAATATTGGCTATTTATTTGTGAATGACATCATTCAGGAGAACGGGAAGCTAATGCTCAAGCTTGAACTCCCCAATCAATGCAGTGTAGATTACAGATTACGTAGGGCAAAAGTCACAAGACATCGTGGGTTAGGGGTTTGGGAGTTGTTGGGAGCTGATTGGTCAGAGATGAATAGGGATAGTGAACCATTTCTTCAGGCCTTGAAGACAGTTCTAAGGTATGTTTCAGTGTCACTCCACTGGGAAGTAGGCAGAGGGTCACTCCACCTTCGGGCTCAGGAAATGAAACATAACTTGGGTCACATGTCACCTCTAGCCTGCCCGAAGTCCCGACCATGGGACCATTACTCAGGTACAGGCCACTGGCGTCTGTGCCTCAGGGGTTGCTGATTATCAGGGCGAAAGGCCAGTTCTCTGAGGTTGGAGAGAGTGAAAGGGAGGGTTTCTAGAGCTAGAATTAAAAACTAAATTTAATCAAAGTCATGAGGACGCTCTGTTTCACCAGGGTGGGCAGGCTGTGAGCTCTTCCTTTTGGCTCTCAGACAAAACGATTCGGGAAAATAATGACTTAGGCATTCTCTTGAGTCTGTGGAATTATTTAGCACTGCCTGAAATACTTACTCTTCTCCCAGCTAAAATCTGACAAGGTATTTGAAAGGACTTGATAACTTTTTGATCAGGAATCTGGCAAAGCTAGAAACTAAAAATTCAAAGCCTGATAGAAATTTTCTAAAGCCTCCTCAAAATTAAAATTAAACTATGTATCCAAGGGGAAAAAAGCAAATTCAGATATGGTTGGACAGCTAGATCAACTTATGAGGCCACTTACCTCACAACCCAATTCTCTGGGGAACTGGAGCAATTCCCTTTGTCTTACAAACGTTTGCAAAACCAGAAATGCAGCTCTGGAAGCAGTTCCAAACCCACCTAGCTTCCCCATCCTCAACTCCTTAGACTGAAAGGGGAAAGAACCAAAGTTTTATTTTGTTTGTTTTGTTTTGTTAGCATAAACTGCTGTTCTGGCTGCGAGGCTCCTTGCCAGGGTCAAACACAAATCTTAATTATCTTTCCCATAAATGTTAATTTAAATACGCCTAGATCTTAATGAATATTCACTGGCTGGTGTGGCTCCGTGGATTGAGTGCCAGCCTGTGAACCAAAGGGTTGAGGGTTGGAATCCCAGCCAGGGCCCAGCCAGGGTTGTGGGCCAGGTCCCCAGCAGGGGGTGGGTGGGAGGCAACCACACATTGATGTTTCCATCCCTCTCTTTCTCCTTCCCTTCCCCTCTCTCTAAAAAATAAATATGCAAATAAATCTTTTTTAAAAATTCAGATCATATGGCTCTGTGACGGAGCAAACGTGTCGAAGGTGGTTTGTGAAGTTTTGTGCTGGAGATTTCTTGCAGGACGGTGCTCCACGGTTGGGTAGACCAACAGAAGTTGATAGTGATCAAATCGGGACATTAATTGAGAAGAATCAACATTATGCCGCCCAGGAGATAGCCGACGTACTCAAACTATCCAAATCAATAATCAGTTGGTGAAAGTGAAAAACGTGGCTTTTATTTGATGGACTTTTTCCGCCAACCCAGTACATCGGCTACTATCACGATGGCTCCTACTACTGGCTGTGATCACTACCTGCTGCTGAGAACAGCAACAACTCTGAGTGCTGACACCGAGCTAGATGCTTTGCATAGAATAAAATCTATGAATCTTCACCCCCTCCCCCACTGCAGGTGATGTTATTATCATTTACACTTAACTGGCAAGAGAACTGAAGCTCAGAAAGATTAAAGGACACACCCAACCTTGCAGAGCTCGAAACTGGCAGGACTGGTATTCAAATTGAGGTATTTGGGTGTATAAGCCCTACTTCTTCATGTCATGATTATATGACTTAGCACAGTTTGTGCATATTAACTCTCTCCTGCTGCTGTGTGGGCTTCTTGGGGGCAGGAGCTGTGTCTTCCCTGCTATGATGTAGATGCTCACCAAATGTAACCTGAGTGAGAGAGGGGACAGTGGTAAAGGGACAGGAAGGTGTTAGGTTGTGGAAGAATGGTTACTGCTTCAGACCAGTGCTTCCCAACCTTTTTCACAGAAATGGTAATGTTTGCCCAGCACACTGTGGGAAGCTGGAGGGGACCTGGATGGTAGGAGCAAGCTGCTCTAGGCTGGAGGGAACTGGACCATGGCTGGGATGGTATGTCTGGCAGTCTCAGTTCTTATTTGGTTACCATGGTATGAAACAGATAATGACATCTTCACTTCTGTTGGACAGTCTGTGCTTAATATGAAGGGTTAACAAACTATTTCTTAAAGGGCCAGATAGTAAATATATTTAGGCTCGTGTGCTACAAAATCTGTTGTAGACTCTGCCATTGCAACATGGAAGCACTTACAGATAGTAAGCAAACAAACGAGTGCAGCTGTGTTCCAATAAAACTTTATTTAGAAAAGAAGGTGCTCTGCCTGTAAGCCATGTTTGCTGACCCCATACTTATATGAACACTATGCTTCAGAGCCTTGAGTCCTTCTTTTTTTTAAGTTTTGATGAAATTGTAAGGGACGCCAAACTTAGCCCTGCTCATCTTAGGTTTTCAGCTGGGACTCTAACAAAAAGACAGGTGAACAAGAGGAAAACAGTTTATTAAAGCATGATGCACACATTATGCAGGAGAAACCTGAACTAAAAATAAGTCAAAAGAGCAACATAGCATCTTCCACAAAGAATAGACTTATGGAGAAATGATGGGACAATGGCAAGCTGAGGCTTCCGAGGGCTTCCAACTACGGGTAGGTAAATTGAAGGAGTGACGTTGGTTTGTGATTTTGTTTGTGTTTTTTCTGGTGCATATCTGGGTTGATAAGAGTCTGTCTTTAGTGAAAAGAATTTATAGCTTGCCTTTAGGCTGAAAAGGAGGAGGATTTGTGTGCATGTGTGTGTGTGTGTGTGTGTGTGTGTGTGTGTTGCTTCTTAATTGCTTTTAGCTCAAAATAATTTTAATGTCAAAGAGAATATTTTAGAATGGTGTGGTCTGGTTTCTTTCAGGTCTAATTTATTAACGTGTCTTTTTATGGATTGTGCTTTTTGTGTCATATCTAAAAATCTTTGCCTAACTCAAGGTCAGAAAGATTTTTTTCCCATATTTTATCCTTGAGTGTTTTATTTATTTATTTTTTAATCTTCAGCACCTAGTAAAAGGTCAGCCTTCTTAAGAATGAATGAATGAACGATTTAAATGCTTTCCTTTTCTTAGCTTCTACTCTCCCCAATTAGGACTTCCCAAACCATGAAGCTCAACAGAGATTTGAATCCTACTCTGCTTTTGAGCTCCCTACCTTGCTGATTTGTTTTCCTACAATGTAGTGGTCCCCACCCTTTTGATGCTACAATACTTTCTTTTCTTTTTAAAATTATTTTATTATTGTTCTACAACACATTTTTTAATAACATACACACATTCCACTTTGATTTACAACCCCCAACCTGCTTTAAAAAAGCAATTAAGCTTAACGTTAGTTTTCATTGTTAAATTTTCAGGAACTCCTTGAGAGCACCAGAGATCATCTATCGGGGTCACAGCATTTTCCCTCTCTGGAGTACAGAGAACAATCGGTAGACAGGATGGGTTGGGACCAAGCCTAAGCCTAGAGGTAGGAGATAGTGGAGGACTGAGCGCCCGAGGCAGGGCTTGGAGGTGGACCAGGTGCTTTCTTGTAAGTCGTCTGCCACAACCGCTTAGCTCTGTATTAATTTCTCTTTATTTTAAAAAAGATATTACCCTGCAATGGCTGGTGTAGCTCAGTGGATTGAGCACGGGCCTGTAAAGCAAAGGGTCGCTGGTTCGATTCCCAGTCAGGGCACATTCCTGGGTTGCGGGCCAGGTCCCCAGTGGGGGACACATGAGAGGCAACCACACATTGATGTTTCTCTCCCAGTCTTTCTCCTTCCCTTCCCTTTTCTCTAAAAATAAAATAAATAAAATATTACAAAAAAGATATTGATGGCGTTTTGTGTAAATCATATAACATAAAAATTTGGAAAATAAGTTAATCAACAGAGACTATAAAGGCAGAAAAGTTGGAACTAAGATTGAGTTTAACAACAAAAATGTTGTAGAAGGGGCTAAAATGTGGGTCTAAGCTTTCTGGAAGTCAAAATAAGGAGAAAGATCTTTTTGTTTTATGTCACTTGCAGTGTCCACAAGAGAGCAACAACCCAGTTGTCTAAGAGAAGCCTGTTCCAGGAGAGACACTGGGCAATGTCACAAGGAAAAACGCCCTGACAGTCAACCAGCAGTCCCCATTCTGCCGTCAGCCAGGATGAAATTTCAGCAGCCTCTCCACCCTGCTCCCCACAGTTCTAAAGGGAACGTGCGGACTGGGTGCTTACACCATTCCACCTCCTCCTCCTTTCCCACCCCTTTTATTTTTATCTGTGTACTTGCCTGCCTAGAATATTCTGAGACAATGAAAACTGAGTATTATTCATCTTTTTTTAAAATATTTTTTAATATTTTATTTATTTATCTTTTAGAGAGGAAGGGAAGGAGAGAGGGAGAGAAAAATCAGTGTATGGTTGCCTCTTGTGGGTCCCCTGCTGGGAACTGGCCTGCAACCCAGGCATGTGCCCTGACTGGGAATCGAACTGTGATCCTTTGGTTCACAGCCCATGCTCAATCCACCGAGCTACACCAGCCAGGGCTTATTCATCTTTTTTATTTACTCAGGCTCTTATAATGGGCAACACAGGACTTAAAACTGGTATTTTAATGAAATGATAATAATACATTTAAGAATCCAAGAGGGGCAGATAGCCTGAAAGGGTTTGATAGCTGGGTCTGACCACCTGGGGCCCCACGAGACCTCCTGGGGAGCCCCTGTCAGGTGTTCTGCCCGATGCTGAGCTCTGGAAGTCACGGCGATGAGCACAACACCATCCCTGCCCCACGTGACGAGCTCCCAGTCCAGTGGGGCAAAGAACTCATGCAAAGTAAGACACTCCTAGTCCCATGTTGCTAGGAGGTGAAGAGGAGTAAGGCATGCATTCTTCCCGGAGACTGAAGGAGTATGTGAGGGTCAGGAGGGACAGGGCCTATAAAAAGGTATTCTCCGTAGAAGAGACATTTGAAACCAGTCTAGATTAATGAGTAAAATTTCAACAGGCAAAAGCAGAGCCAGGAATGGACATGACATGGCAACCTGTGTGCACAGCATGGTGGGTGTGCATCACAGGGAGAGGCTAGCAGAGAGCAGGGTGACAAGGTGGGCCAGCCCCATGGCAAACAAGTCACCTGTACAAGTGGAGTGGCATGTTCCAGTTAACATGTCCTATCTAATTGTTAACAGTGCCTCCTTTGGTCTCGACAAGAGTTCAGAGTTGGACTGTAGGGCCGTTCATTCTGCCCCCTTCTTTTTTTCGCCCTGTGTCAAAACCTCCATTATGCCCCATCACCACCTCACCCATCTTGGTGGGAGGAGCTCGGTGTTTGCAGTCGGGGGGCCTTGTTTCAGGAAGTGAACTACGATGGGCAGAGAGGGGCTGTTGAAAGGATCCGCCCAGGCCAGAACTGCACACATCTGAAAGTGTGCCTGGCTGAGAGGGGCCTGTCCCATCGCAGGAGCCCTGCCACTGCCCAGTTAGGATTTCTGTCCCTCTTTCATTTTCCCATAATGTTTTGTTTGGCGCCGTATGACATTTCACAATGAGTAATTTATAGCTTGTGGGCATCTGACCCACTCAGCTGTGGGCCCTGATCACGCATCTTTGCGCACCCTGCACCTGGCTGTTGCTCACCTCCGCACCTGACCGTCAGAACTACCTCCACATCAGGACAGCTTCCTGTGACGTGCCAGGCATGCACTAAGGAGTTTCCTCGTATCATCTCCTTTAATCCTGGTAACAATTTATGACACCAGCCACATGATTACCATTGTAGATGAAACTGGTTCTCAGAAAGGTGAAACAGTTTTCCCAGGATCACAGGACTGGTAAGCACCGGTTGGGGGACTTAAGCCCAGCTCTGCCGGATTTGACTCCGAGATCTCACGCTTAACACAGAGGCAAATCAGACACCTAGTGTTAGCATGATAGACTTCACATTTAGGAAGGGCAGGTTGTTTCAAAGCACTTTGCATTCATTAGCTCATTTAATTTTCTCAAATAACCTAGGAATTTAACATGCCAACCCCCATTTTAGAGAGAACCAAACCGAGGCACAAGAAATTACCAGAGGCCCATGTATGACTCAGAGCGAAGCCCATAGCTTCGCTGCTACGCTCAGCTTCAGGTTCCTGTAAAAGCTACTCAAACTCTCTGAGCTTCAGTTTCCTCACTGGTAAAACAGGTGTATTCTCAGTTCCTAACTAAAACTGTTTTTCAAAGACGTAAATGAAATCATCTTTCCCCAGGGTAATTTATTTTTTAAAAAATATTTTATTGTTTACGCTATTACAGTTGCCCCAATTTCCCCTCCTTGGTCTCTCCACCCGGCCCCTCTCCACTCCCTCAGGCAACCCCCACGCCATCGACCATGTCAGTGGGTCTGGTGTAGTCTATGTTCTTCAGTGAAGCCCTTCACCTTCTTTCATCCGGTACCCACCTCCCCTGCCCCTCTTACATCTGTCCGTCTGTAACGTGTTACTATGCCTCTGATTCTATTCTGCTCATTAATTTTGTTTATTAGATTCCACTTATAAGTGAGACCAAATGGTATTTGTCTTTCTCTAACTGGCTTATTTCACTTGCATAGTGCTCTCCAGTTCCACCCATGCTGTCGAGAATGGTAGGAGCTCCTTCTTTCTTTCTGCTGCGTGGTATTGCATTGTGTAAATGTACCAGTTTTTTTATTCACTCATCTACTGATGGGCTTTTGGGCTGTTTTCAGCCCAAAGAATAGGGTGCAGCTATCCTTTTGAATTGGTGTTTCGTGATTCTGAGGATAGATCCCCAGATGTGGAATTGCTGGGTCAAAAGGCAGTTCCATTTTTAGTTTTTTGAGGAAACTCCAACTGTTTTCCGCAGTGGCTGTACCAGTCTGCATTCCCATCGGCAGTGCCCCAAAGTTCCCTTTTCTCCACATCCTCGGTAGCACTTGTTTATTGACTTATTAGCCATTATTATTCTTAGTATTTGAGTCACGTGACTTCGAGCAAGTCCCATAACCTCTCTGAGCTTCAGTTTTCTCACCTATAGCATGACAACTACTTCCCTCCTTCAGGGTTTGCGAAGATGAAGGGAGAGGCTATTATAAAGGTATTTGCACATATAGGAAGTCTCTATGAATTGTAGTGACCACCAGTCCGGAGGAGGCTGAGGACTGCCACCAGTCAGTAAGTGGTTAGCTGACAGTTAGCCCTAATGTGCCCAAATCAGACCGGAGGGAACACAGCCATCCCTAACGCCCCAGCATTGTTTAAATTTCAATTGCCTCTTTCTCTGGGGACTCAGAGTTCACCCAAGCCTATCTCGTCAGAATCCTGATATATTCCAGCTTGCAGCTAGAGGAGTGGAAACCCCACGAAGTAAAATGACTCACTTAGATCACCCTGGGGCAGTGGGGTCTGGACAACTCTCTGAGGTCATACTTCCCAACTTCTAGCCCCGAGGGTCTCTAAAAATTAACACAGCAAGGGGCTCATTTGGACAAGGCCCTGTATGCCCTGTGGTTCCAAGGTTAGGGTTTGATGTGACATTGGGTTCTTGTGACAACCAGAGCCCCACACTCTGGAGTTAAAGTGGGATGAGGTCTGAGTTCCAAGAACATTACAAAACTCAACCTTGTCCCCAAGAAATCGCTGTCTTGTTAGAGAGTGGCAATTTACTCTGGCACACTTGGGCTAAACAGGACATCCAAAGGAAGTCTCTTCTTTGGGGACTGTTGGGGTGAGGTAGAGGGGTGGGGACTCAAATACGTTTTCCAGCCCTGGCTGGTGTAGCTCAGTGGATTGAGCACGGGCCTGGGAAGCAAAGGGTCGCCGGTTCGATTCCCAATCAGGGCACATGCCTGGGTTGCAGGCCAGGTCCCCAGTGGGGGCCATGTGAGAGGCAACCACACATTGATGTTTCTCTCCCACTCTTTCTCCTTCCCTTCCCTTCTCTCTAAAAATTAATAAATAAATAAAATATTTTTTAAAAAATGTGTTTTCCAAAGCTAAGCTTTATGGAACACCCATTGGAAACATTCAATGACTTTTTTTTTATTTTAATCATTCTATTTATTTTTTTTCTATTTTTTTAAATATATATTTTATTGATTATGCCATTACAGTTCTCCCAT
>PVKM010027991.1:0-18539 GCA_004027735.1 Carollia perspicillata
TTTTTTTTTTAACCCAGAAGTCTCATTATCTTTTCAGGGCCTGTCTTCTCCCTGCCCCTTAGGATTCATGCGCACGGGGCCCATGTCTTCTTCCCTACGCTCCACCAAGCGCCCAGCTCAAGGACTTGACGTGTAAGAGGCTTCTAATCAATAGCGCTGAGTGATCGAACGCTCACCAAGCCGCCTTCTTTGTATAACTTGACTTTTCTTTAGATAGGCCTTCAGGAAAGAGTGTGCTGGTCACGCTGATGAGAATGCCGCAGCCTGTGTAACACTTGCACGTCTCCTTATCTGTGAGTACGCGGCCGTCACGGTTTTCCACATCAGCCGCAGGAGCGTGGGAAATGTAACTCCAGCCCCGAGAGAAGTCATCAGCCCCTACGCCTGTGTAGAATCAAACAAATCTCGGTTACAGAAGTGTAAGTCCACCTTGAGTTTGATAAGGCTTGTAGAGAAAGGGGAAGTGGTCTGGCAGACCTAAGTACTTAGAGAATTTAAATGCAGCTCTGAAATTGCCTTCTCAGCAAGAGAAGGTTACAGAATGTTTACATTACCATGATAGTAAGAGGACAATATGCCAAGGGCATTGTTGGAAGCCAATCGCAAGAGGCAAAAGCCACAGGTTGGGATAGTACTACACATGCCCTAAACCCCTAGCAGATAACAGGAGAAAACCTTGGGTATGGTGATGACTTTTTAGTTCCAACACCAAAGGTATGATCCATGAGAGAAATCGTCGATAAGCCGGACTTCACTAAAATGAAAAACTTCCGGCCCTGGCTCAGGTGGTTAGAGCATCGTCCGGACATGCCGAGATTGCCGATTCAATCTCTGGACAAGGCACATACAAGAAGCAAACAATGAATACATAAATAAGTGGAAAAACACATTGATGTTTCTCTTCCTCTGACTCTCAGATCAATAAATTTCACCAAATGAAAAACTTCCACTCTGCAAAAGACCATGTGAGGAGAATGAGAAGATAAGCTATAGCCTGGAAAGAAAATATTTGCCAAAGACGCATCTGATAAAGGACTGCTACCCAAAATACACAAGGACAAAGAACTCTTGAAACTCAACAATAAGAAAACAAATAATATGATTTTTTAAAAAATGGGTCAAAGACCTTAACAGACACCTCACCAAAGAAAATATCTAAGTGGCAGATATGTATGTGAAAAGACACTCCATATCATATATCATCAGAGAAATGCAACCAGTGAGACGAGATACCCTTAGAACAGCCGGACTCTGGAAACACAGACACCGAAAGCTGGCGATGATGTGGAACAGCAGGAATTCTTGTTTATTGTTAAATACAATGATGAAAATGTTCCTCCTATATTCAGTGGCTTCCCACCTCTGAGTCTCACTGTGGGCTCCCTGATGAATTATGTTGCCAGATGTAAGATAAATATGCAGAAGTGATTTAAGATACAGTGAGCTATACACATGGTGTAACAAACACGTACTAAGCCCACTACAGTCAGGTCCAAGTGGCCTGGTCTTATCCACAGCTACACGAGCGGTCAGTCTACAGAACCAGGACGGGAACCGGCTCCTGACTTCCAGCCCAGGGTCCTGCTGGCTGAATGCACCTCAGAACCATAAGTGCCTTTGGCTCTGGACATAGAGGAAAGAGAGAGAGCCATTCGGGAAGAACTGAAACATTTCCTCCCCGTGCAAACTGTTTCTTTTTGTGCTGGCAAGTCCAAGGTGTTCTGACAAAGGTCAGAAGCATTTATTTACTTTAATACTCAAAGGCTAAGTGTGAGACACAGATGAAGGGGAGTCAGAGTGGGGAGAGGAGAAAGAAAGAGGCTTGTTGCCAACTTTGATAGCTGCACGGGCTTTTTTACCACGGGAAATGGTTGTTCGGGAGCATAGAGACAGCCTCTGGTTTGCTATGAAAAACAGCAGAAATTACAAGGAAGGAATATGAAGAAATCATTGAACAGACAGATGACCCGATGGAGGCCACTGTCCATCTGGCCCCACCTCCCTTCCCAGCCCTCCCCACCCCTGTGTGACACGAGCTTGGCTGGGCTCTGGGCTCCTGACCCCTGAGCTCCCTGTGCTGTTCCGGGGCCGGGCTGCCCGCCCCCTGGTGTCTTGGCCTGCTGAGTCCTCCTGCAGGGATCCGACCAGGTGTCATCTGCTCCTGAAAGACTCCCCTGCCCCCACCTCTGCTTCTCTGCACCCATCTTCACACTTCTCAAGCTGGGTTGACATCTGCCATGTGCCCATCTGTCTGTCCCACTGGGCTGGAGACTATCCCCTGAGCACTCAGGCTCGGGTCTGGCATTCAGACAGCCACTGAGCTTTATCTGGGCCTGCACTGTTCGGGCCTACATGGTATTTCTAAATCTTTTGCATTTATTACCAAAAATAAAAAATCAAGAGACTTCACATAAAAATCCAGATTTCTGGCTTCTCTTGACGAATTGGAAATTCAGCAACATGAGTGTGCTTCTTCTCCATGCTGATGGCAGCAGTCCCCTTTGGAGAGAGCATGGTTTCTCCGTTTCTCCACACTCCCCTCCATGCCCTATTGTCTCGGCATTAAAACCTCATATCAGAGCCATTTGTCATAGCTTTTGTAATATTGTTTTTTCTTACAGTGGATTAAAGGAGAATGTAAAATATTTATTTTAACCCTGTGCCTTCCTCACACCCTGTCCGCTTCTCTCATTTACGTCACCAGACCAGACCCTGTGGATACCTGGGCTTTTACCCTTGCACTAGGCTGGGAGCTCCAGTCACAGTTGTGTATTCATCTCTGTGGCTCCAACAGCAAGCCCAGTGCCTGGCTCAGACTAGGTCCCCTATCAGTGCCTGTTGGAATCACGGATGTAACCTCTTGCTTTCAGAAGAAAACCTCTTTCTAAAGTCTTCCATTCCTTCAGTCATCCATTTAACAAATATTTACTAAATCATCTGAAATGTGTCCATTTCTCTGAATTGGTGTTCTCTGTATCTCTGAGTCCTGGATCCTCTTGTAACCCTCAAACAATTGAAATCTTTTTCTAGATCACCAGTTCAGCTACCTCTTTTTTAACAAATATTTAATTTATTTATTTTTAGAGAGCGGGGAAGGGAAGGAGAGTGGGAGAGAAACATCAGTGTGTGGTTGCCTCTCATGTGCCCCCTACTGGGGACCTGGCCCACAACCCAGGCATGTACCCTGACTGGGAATCGAACCAGCGACCCTTTGCTTCACAGGCCCCATGCTCAGTCCACTCAGCTACACCAGCCAGGGCTCAGCTACCTCTTATAAAACCTTGCTCTTAGCAATTACGTAAGGGAAACTCATAAAGAACCACTCACTGGTAGTGGTAGTAACTGTTTATTGAGTTTCCCATGCACCATGAACTCTGTATGCAGTTCATCATGCAAGCTTTTGCAGCAACCCTGTGCCATGTGTCATTGGTCTTCATGTTAGTCGGGACTGTCGGTTACAAGTAGAAAAACAAAGCAAACCCACCAACTCTCAAAATGACTTGAGCCAAAGATTTCATATAACTGAAAACACAGATCTAACATTCATTAAGCCAAGAGGTGGCTGACACAGTTCTAACAATTTTACACATAGGTGTTCATTCCTTTAATCTTCTAAGCAACAATTTGAAAAAGGTCCTAATATTATTTCCAGGTCACACATGGAGAAACTTGGGTCCTGAGAGTTCAACAACTTTACTACAGTCATCACATTAATAAAGCATTATTTTTTTCCCTTCCCAGCATCTGAACCACATGCCTGGGGACCCAGATTTCAGTTTCCATAGAGGAAGCAGAAAATGCCAAAGATTGGCTTCCCAGCATCCTTTGCATCTCAGACATGAGCTGCCCCATAGCTTCTGGCCCAAGATAACCATGTTAACAACTGATGAGTATATTTTCAGACTTTTCTCCACATCCATATAAGCTTACACACACACACAGCCTATATAGAAATCCTGCTCTAAACTCCCCAAATATGCATGTTAAGGGGCAATGCATCCCTAAAACGGCGGCATTTTAGGCACCAGAGATTGCTCGCTGAGGGAGAGAGGGATTTCACCCATGGGGGAACCCTTCTTGGCACCCTCAGAATTGCACTGCTGAGGTGACCTTCAGGTGAGCTCATTCCGCCACTGCTCTGGAGTAAGCGTGAGAAGGCTGAGGTGGGCACCCTTGGTCCCCCCACAGAAATAGACCTCAGCCAGGCCGGGGCCTGGGGCTCCCAGGAATGCCTGCCGGCTTGCCTGCAGAGTCTCTTCTGTCTGGAATGCCTGCATCCAGGCCAGCTCACTGTGTGTCCCCCACAAGCCCTTCACTTGTTTGATGGATTTTTTTTTCTTTCTCCTACTCAGCAATTTTCATCAGTCCAGGGACCAAGGGCCCTGCCCTCAGATCAATAGCCCCGGGGAAGGACTGCGGATGGTCCCTAGGGAAGCACTTTGACTTTCTTCCTGACTCAGTTTCAGTCAAATTAAGCTTCTTCTGCTTCACTAAAGCAGCCTCCTTCAAGAACACGAGTTGGCACCAGCCTGGAACCCGTGGCTAACACTTATCATCTCATAATCAAGCTTTCGAACAGGGACTTGAAATTTTTCTCTCTCCTTCCCTCCCTCCTCCCCTCCATCCCTCCCTCTTCCCCCCTTTCCTTCCTCCCGCCCTCCTTTTTAAATTTTGTTCCTTAGCCACCATCATGTTTTGAAGGGATGTAAAGCTGGAGTAAGTGCTCTCAGTAAGCATTTGTTGAGGAAGGGGTGAAAGAATAAATGATAGAATAGTTAGCACTTGGTAAATGGTTTGGAGGAGCATCAAATGAAATGATGTGAGTGAAACTGATGTGTAATCTATAGTAAAAAAAAAAAGTAACGGAGCTAGACAGGGCTGCAGATTTATCCACTGGCGCCATCTGCTGGAAATAAGTTAACTCACGAAAGTCTGCGTTAGTGAGGCATGAGGACATTGGCTTCTGGAAATGCCTGGAAGGAACTGAGGAAACAGGGGTGCGAAAGTGCCTTACCTGCATTCTTCCCCTTCATTCTCACTGTAACCACAAGAGACAAATGCCATTATGATTGACTGTCTGGACATTAAAACTTGGAAGCTTATCGAGACTTATAGAGGACTTATAATGTATGAGGCCATGTAGCTAGCGTGTATTCAGGATAACACTAAAACCCAGCTCTGTCTGACTGGAGAGTCTGACACAGGTTGGCTGCCCCAGGAACCAGACTCCAACACGGAGGTGCGCCTGCAGGAAGTTCACCGTGGAGTGCTCTCGGGGTCACAGGTGGAAGGGAAAACCCAAACTGCAATGCGGCCAGGCGTTTTCCTCAGCATCTGTGGCAGAGACCACTAAATGTCACCTACTAAATGTCTTCCTTTCCTCCACAGAGCAATGAGAAACTCCAGTGTCCTGTTGTTAGTAGAAACCATAACACTCTGAAATTTTATAACTGGAAGTGGTTCGGTGTGCTGGAGAAAAGACTTGACTGGAGTTAGAAAACCCAAGTTCTAGACCCAGTACTGTTGCTGATGAACTGTGTGACCCTTGCCATATTTCCCTCACTGGTAAAATGGGGGAGGGGGTTGGAAAAGGAAGCAGAATCATCAATAAGCATTTAAAAAAAAAAAAACAACAACAAGGCTTACCTTGCCCTGGCTGGTGTAGCTCAGTGGATGGCACACAGGCCTGTGAAGCAAAGAATCACCAGTTCGATTCCCAGTCAGGGCACATGCCTGGGTTGCAGGCCAGGTCCCCAGTAGGGGGCACATGAGAGGCAACCATACATTGATGTTTCTCTCCCTCTCTTTCTCCTTCCCTTCCCCTCATTCTAAAAATAAATAAATAAAATATTTTAAAAAACAACAAGGCTTACCTTTACTAGTAATAAGAGAAATGCAAATTAAAGCAAGTGGATACAATTTCACACCAATCAGATTGGCCAAATCAAAGAGCCAGGTATTGGTGTGGATATGGAAGAAACAGAAGTTTTCACCCAGTGCTGCTGGAAACATAACTTGGCACAACCAATGGAAATTAACCATCGGCATAAAGCTGGAAAAGGTGCATACCTTGTGATCCAGCAGTTCAACCTCTAAATGTCTACCCTAGAGACCGTCTCGATAGTGTGTCCCGTGAGATGCACCAGGATGTTTATTGCAGTGCAGAGAAAACAGCTTATAATCTCCATGTGTATTCCAGAAATGTAGTTTATTGTGCTATATGCAGGCAACGGAGCACAAAAGAACAGTGACAATGAACCACATTCGTGAGTATGAGCATGCTTAGGTCTCGAGAACCTGATGCTGAGTGATGAAAGCAAAGTACACAAGGTCACATACAATGAGGTGGCATGCTTATACAATTTTTTAACCCACAAAGCCATTCCATGTACTATTCATTGATATATACATGTGTGGTAAAAATATTAAAATATGGTAGGGAAATCCATATAACCAATTCATGATGGTGGTTCTCCCTGGGAGAATGAACTAGGGAAGGATATAAAAGTGATTTTGACATTATTTACAATGTTCTCTTTCTTCGCTATTTAAAATGAAAAGCAAAAATAAGAAAAGATTTGTTACCCGTCTCTCTTATGTTTTCATATGTTTAAACTTTTGAATATATAAATAAAAAATGAGAGTTGGACTAGAATAGTATCTAAGGTTTCATTCCGCCCTAAATGTACATGTACAAAACATATACGATGCTTGATATGAGATAAAGAATGGCATTCAAATCTGAGGCCAGTTGGAGTCCTTTCAGTTATGAGTGACCAACACACACACACACACACACACACACACACACATCACCACCAACAACAAACTGTCTGTTGGCTCATGTCACTAAATAATCATGTGTAGCTTCAGGTAAGGCTTGACCCAGGACTCAAAATATGCCACCAGATCCATTTCTTGGCTCTTCCTCTCTCTACTGGCCCCCAATATGACTACACAATGGCTGAAGCAGTACCTGGCTTTACATCTTCTCACCACTATGTCCCTGCATTATCAGCAGAAGTCCTCACTAATAATTAGGGGAATGCAAATTATGAAAATGCCCTTACATACTATTTTTCACTTATGATACCAGCAAACAATTAAGTCATTTCCTGGACTGTGGGTGAAAAGTGGTGTTCCTCCAGATTGGCTCTGTCCCCTCCACCTCCTCTGTGCCCTGGGAGGCAGGCCGCATGGGTCACATCAACAGACTGCTTGGCCCTCTGTCATGTGGTTGAGGTCAGCCCAGTAGGAGAGTGGAGAGAAGAGTGATTTGAGGCACTTATTCCCTTGGCTCCCTGCAACGGGACCACATTGGACTGGCTTTACCCATCCCTTCCCACACAATTCTCCTTCCCTGTGTCTACTAACCACTCTCTCCTCTTGCTCCTTCGGGCCCAGGGGGAGTGACAGGCCCCACATCACCAGCCCTGGGGGACGGCACTGTTCTTTGTAAACAGTCCTGTTATTAAAGTTTATTTGAAATTCTCCTAATAAGTGTGCCACGTTAGGATACGGAGAGGAAATTGGCACGGTTCCTTTGGAGAGCTGCTCATCAGCAATTCCACTTCTCTGTTCCCACCCTAGAGGAACACTTGCTCATATGCACAAGGGGCAAGTAGAGAATATTTGCTACACCCTTGTTTGGATAATAAAAAATTAGAAGCAATTTACATGCCTGCAAGCAGGAAAATAGCTAAACTCTAGTACACCCATCCATGTTATGGCATGCTATGCAGCTGTTTAGAAAGGAGACGGATCTATTTGTGTAACATGGAAAAACTTCTAAGACATTTTTTGCAGGAAGAAAGTAAGGTTGAGTACCATAAGAAATTTGATTAAAAAAAAACATAACTATTTCTATAGTTTTATAAGCTCTATAAAACTTTGGGAAAATGTTCACTGCCCATTTCTATAGATGAATTCTACATCCCCACCCCACTGGAGTCAGGGTTGGCCATACGATTTGCTTTGACCAAGGAAATGTGTGTGAAAGTGACATGAGACTTCCAAGGGGAAGCTTTAAGAGGTTCTGCCATTCTTTTCCCTCTGCTGTGAGATTAGTGTATCAGGTGTATATTAGTATACACCTGAACAGGCAAGGATCAAGAAATAAACCTTTGGTGTTATAAGGAACTGAGATCTGGAGGATGCCTGTTATTGCAGCCTAAGCTAACCTACCATGATTAATGCATGCGGCTACAGAATTGATACTTGGTTACTTTCTGGGGAGGAGGAATGGCACTTTCTGGGGAGGAGGTGATTGCAGGGGACACTAGCTTTTATTGTTAATATTCTCATTCTCTTAACCATGCAAACGTATTCATGCACCACCGTATAATACATTAGTTAAAAGGTGTTTTCCTACTTAACATCAAATGCTAAAAAATACCATTCTTAAAATACACACCCAAACACCCAATAAAGTAATGGTTCTTTTGGCCCAGCGGGCACTCTGAAGAAAGAGACTGGAGGCAGACGGCTCTGCAAACTTTCCAAGGCCAGAGGAAGTGCTGGAGCGTGATGTGCCTTGCCGGGCTCTCTGCAGGTGGAAATCTGCAAAGCCTACACATACTGTGCAACTGACTTCTGGTTCAGCCACCATGGGCTAGAAATACAGACTGATAATCTTTATTTTTTCACCTTAATGATGTCTACCTTTCCACTGACCTCATTGATGTGAAAGCAAAGGTGATTACATCAGCCAAATTTAATTCAGTGAGTGTGGAGAATTCTGGTCTCCTTGAGACAGCCTACCTTCGTCTGGCGAAGTTAGCGAGAGCTTTGGAAGCTCTGTTTCTGATTATACCTATAGATCTCCCAGAGTCACGACTTCAGCCTTTGTGCCACTCAGATGAAAAGCCCAAATTGGCTGGATGGATATCAAACATCAACATATCATAAACAACCCTGCAATTTCAGCTTCTTATTCAAGCCAAACAACGGCCCTCTCGTCTTCGAACCTTACTCCCGAGCCGACTGTCAGTGGCCAGACTCCCGATGCAGAGCCCAGGGCCCAGCTGCATGTGATCGGGAAGTTATGACGGCAGCAGCAGGAGGAGCGGCGGCCACCCAGACCTCTCGATCACGGCTCTGGTGACACCGAGACAAAGTCCCGCCCTGACTTAGAGAGATAAACGGAAGCTGGGTGAGGGGTTCATGGACTTTACTGCACTGTTCTGCTTTTGGGTTTGAAAATTGTCATCATAAAAAAGTGAAAGAGAGCAAGAAACAAGCAGGGGAGAAGAAAAGGAAAAAAGAAGAAAGGGGAATGGAAGGGAAGGGGGAAAAGAAAGAGAAAAAGGAAGGAAGGGAGGGAGGGAGGGAGGGAGGGGACCCATTGCATGGCTCAAGGTCATTAATCATGAAATTTCAGACTAAGAACAAAAAGAAACTTTTGGAGAGACAAGCCAGGTTCTCACATCACACACCTATGTAAGATTGACTAAAACAAAGCAAACCAGTACCCCACAGTAGCAGATGCAGGAACCCCCTTTCACTGGTGGGGGAAATGCAAAACGGCACAGACGCTTGGGAAGACAGTTTGGCAGTTTCTTATGAAGCTAAACATAGTTTTCAAGGGCAATCGAGCAACCACCTCCTGGGTATTTACCCCGATGAGTTGAAAATGTACGTCCACACAGCAAACCTGCACGTGGTTGATTACAGCAGCTTCGTTCATAACTGTCAAAAGCTGACTCGACACACCCCTGGGTAGGTGTGCGGGTTCCCTAGGGTTCCCGGAACAAAGAACCTCAAACCAGATGGCTTCAAACAACCACAAGTACTCTCTCGGAGTTCTGGGGTCTAGGAGTCGGGGGTGCGGGTTTTAGCAGCGCCAGGCCCCTCGGAGACTCTGGCAGGATCGTTTCTTGCCTCTTCCTAGTTCCTGGTGGTGTTGGGCCCTCGGCATTCCTAGGCTTGTAGCTGCATCACCTCACTCACTGCCTCTGTCATTCCACGGCCTTCTCCCGCGTGTCTCCACGCGGTGTTCTCCTCTTTTTATATGGACATCAATTGTGGTGGATTGGGGCCCACCCCAATGGCCTCATCTTCCCTTGCTTACATCTGGAAAGACTCTCTTCCAAATAAGGGGCTACAGTCACAGGTACCACAGATTGGGGCAATGGAGAAACTGGAATGTTCATACAGTGGAATAATATTCAGTGATAAGAAGCAATGAACTCTTCAGCCATGAAAAGATATGGAAGAATCACATTGCTTAGTAAAAGAATTGTCAGCAGCCCTGTTAAAGAGAGAGACCTGGTTCTTTTTCCCAGTGCTGTAAAGAATTATACAGATCAGCAAATCTATCAGCACGCAAGCAGGGTGTATTGGAGACCCGTTCTTCTGGAAGAGAACGGGCCTACTTAAGGCGAGGGTGGAGGCTGAAAGGCACAGGTTCAGGGTGAAGCAGGCTAAGGGCGGTGCAAGTAAGGGTGGCCAAAGGCCAGTGTGGCAAGTGCAGGGGTGGTGAGGGCTGGCGTGGCAAGCACACTCGTGGCCAGAGGCCAGGTGGTCGGAGGCTGGTTGGCCTGGCCAGGCAGCCAGAGAGCCAAGAACGCCAAATGGGCCAAGCCCTTTGTCCTGAGGACTTATATAGTTGGCGGGATAAGGGGTGAGGAGAAGGAAGTGACATATTGATTAATAGGTAAAGGTGGTGCCAGCTTTGGGGGAACAGGTGAATACCCGAAGGTGTTAATGGGCTTCTCCCTTTGGGCACTATGGGCTCTTTCCGGCCTTTCAGGCCTTGGGATGAAAGCCGTTTTAAATGCTTTCTTTCCCAGAGAGTGGAGATGATACCTAGAATTTCAAGGGCTTCTCTCCTTCCCGCCTTTATTTCCCCCTCCGGCCACGTATTCTACCGTAACAGCCCAGGGCATTGTTCCACAAAGGGCGAGGTCGCTGGATCCCTGCGCATTGCACACACCTGGGTTGTGGATTTGGTCACAGGTCGGGGTGCGTACAGGAGGCAACCAATCCATGTTTCTCTCTCACATCAATGTTTATCTCCCTCTGTCTAAAAATAAATAAAGTCTTTGAAAGAATTGTCAGTAAAGGCTATGATTTCAACCATGTGACTTCTGGAAAAGACAAAAACCAAAGAGTGTAAGAGAAGTTACTGCCAAGAGCTGGGGTGAGGGCAGTGAGGTTTGAACAGTTGAAGCTGAGATTTTTACAATGGTGAATCTGTTCTATACATGATACTGTTACGGTAAATGCCTGACATCATGCATTTGTCAAAATCCATGGAACTGTACCACAAAAAGAATGAACCCTAATGTAAACTATGGACTTTATGAATAATAATATATCGATGTTGATTCATCAGTTGTAACTAATGTACTACATAATGTAAGATTTTAATAATAGGGGAAGCTAAGGGTGTGAGAGATTGGGTATATGAGACCTCTGTACTCTCTGGTTAATTTTTCTGTAAACCTAAAACTGCTCTAAAAAAATAAAGTCTGTAAATTTTTAAAAACTTCATTATGAAATCTAAGGTTCAAGTATCATCTCTTTCAGGAACTCTTTCCTACCTTCCCACCACATTCCCAGGATGGGTTAGATGCTTTTCTCCTAGGTTTCCTTAATACTGTGGGCATATATTCTGATGGTTGCATCTGCCAGATTGTATGTTACTATCTCTTGACGTCTCTGTCAGTTAAGAGCTGTGGTTTGCTGACCCCCGGCCTAGAATGCAGAGATGGTGAAAGCAGCTAATCTATGCAACATGTTAGCGGGCACCCATGGATGCCTGGCAAAGGGCACTTGTGTTCCCTCAATGTGCCGACCGTATCCTTTCTGGCGTAATCACGAGACCTGTGACCCACTCGGCTATTTTTGGGATGGGGGCATAAGGCATAGTCATCTCACATTAAGGCTTAGTTCAACCTGAGCAGTCCCTGGATTACTGATCTTTGATTTGCCAGAGACAGATCCCCATGGAGTTTTTGCACTGAGGAACTCTTCCAGGGTTCCATCCTGTGGTTTTGATGATACCCATGCTGTTTGCATTACACAACACTCTCTTTCAATCTTGCTCAAGTTAAAAGGTGGTATGGCACAGGGGTGACTGGCACAAATGCCTTTATGACAGGTAACACGGATGAGGAGTGCAGGCTCAGTCAAGAGGGGTCCCTGGCACTTTGAAAAGTCCATGGGACTTTTCATGAGAGTGGGCAGCTACTCTTTGGCGTCAGCCAACTGTTGCCACACAGAAATGTGGACACAGTGTTACCAGAGAAGGCAGAGATGCAGATTTCTGTGTGAACAGAATTTCACACAGAAATCTCTTAAGTCTAAAACACAAAAACAACTGTTGGCAACGAACACAGATGGTTTAGAAATCCTGGAGCTAGCATGTTGGGAGGAGAAGGAATCATCCAATTGAATTGAGGTTTATGATGGGGGAGAAATAGCAGGGAAAGGCTACAGGTTAAGGACAGCTTCTGGAGAATCTTGGCACGCTCCAGGTGCCCATCCATTGTCTTCTAGCTCTGAGTAATCACCAAAGGGTTTAAGCAAGAAAGGGACTTGATAAGAATGGCTGAGGGTAAGGCGATTAGTTAGAAGTCTATCACGTAGTGAGTCAAGGTAAAGGAGAGATGACAAAGTCCTATTCACTTTGTTCTTTCTCCTACCGGAGACTGTCAGGGCTGAGACGGCAGCTCTCTTCTGTCATGTTCTTGCTGTGTCTCCAGAGGAGAGCACAAAGCCTGCTCCATACCTATTTGTAGAAAGACTGGATGAAAGGGAGTGGAGCGAGAGGCTTTTTGAAGAACTGTTTAAGGGTCACCTGCCTTCACCTGAAACCTGTACAACTTTATTAACCAATGTCACCCCAATAAACTCAATTTCAAAAAAGAAGCGTCAACTGCCTTGGGAGGAACATAATGTTGATAATGGACAGAGCAGTCCTGGGAGCGGGGAACCTGCTTCCTCTCCCTCAGTTTCCTCTGAGAGCTCGCGAAGAGATCTTAGACACACTTCTTAAAAAGATCTTCATGGGTTCGATTCCACGGCACCTCTTCAGACCATGAAAGGAGGAAGTACCTTGAAGGACTGAAGCGAGGATTAAACGAAAATTCGGGGATAAGCAATTTCTGCTCTTCCCTAGGTCCAGTATTCCCAAAGGACGGAGCAAACGGGGACAGACTTCAACCTCTGATCCCTAGGCGATTACATTTTGGGTGGGGTGGGAACCGGTGACCTCGGAATTTCTGGGCCTGGCCCTGTGAGTTTTAGTTCAGAAGGAAGGGCCTCAGGCCCGCCCAACCTCAAAGCTGGCCTAGTCTTCCTTGTTCCCACCCATCCCAGTTCTGGACCCTCCTCCGCGCCCTCCACTACCCCCTCCCCTCCACCTTCTCTTTCCGCTCTCCCGCCCCAATTTCCGCCCCCCTTCTACTCGCACCAGGCCCAGGCCCTCCGCCCTCCGCCCTCCGCCCTCCGCCCGCCGCAGCCTGCCGGCCCTCTGCTCTGCTTCCTTCTCCATCCGTCGCGCCCCTCTAGGGCGGCCCAGGCAACCCCGTGCCCCGCTCGTCCAATGAGGAGACGGCGCAGGGGCGGGGGCGGGCCTGGGCCCGGAGCGGAAGTGGTGACCGGAGCGGAAGTGGAGCTGCCGCCACCGCCGCCGCCGATTCCGGAGCCGGGGTAGCTGCCGCGCCGCCACTGCAGCCGCTGTCGTCGCCGCCGCTGCTGCCTGAGGAGTAGGCCTGGGAAGGAAGCGGTCACCGCGCACGGAGCACCGTCCGCAAGCGTCTTTGTCCCCTGCAGACCTCCCACGGTGAGTGCGGCGCGGGGTCCGCTCGGGGCCCCCATGGGGCCAATCCCGGAACTCCCCCGGAGGTGATGGTGAAGGCTGCGACTAGGGCGACCCCCAGGTGGGCTCGAGGGTGACGGCGCGCGCCCTCCTCGGCTCCGCGCAGCAGCCGGCTGCGCGGGCCCAGCCTCGCCGCGGCCCCTCCCAGTTTCCGGGGCCGGCCCCACCGCTCCTGGAGAGGCCCAAGCTGCCCTCGCCGCTAGCATGTCTGCCCGGCGGGCTGGGTGCGGCTCCGTACCCGGCCGGAGGGAATATCCAGGCGCGCACCGCCGGCCCTGCCTCACTGCTCAGTTTCGATCCCCGTGCGACCCCTCCCTGTGCCTTGGTCGTCGAGATCCGACCATTTCAGCCCTGTCACTCCTGCTGCTTGCTTTCTGGTTTCCAAAAATTAGAATTGAACCAGATGCGGGCCAGTTCTCGAGCCCCAGTGCCTCCGGCTCGACTCCACTAGCATGGGTAAGGGGTTTAACCTTGGAGAGAGAGCCGAGAGAAAACCCCCTCCCACTTTGCAGTAAAGCCATTTCATCATCGTTCGCTGGTTTTGAAGCCTGGCAGGACTGGAGATTCCCTGGGAAGCACAGGGTTTGAATCAAGAAATTGCCTTTATTGGAACCGGTTACTGAGTCAGGCTGGGTCCTCAGGGAAAAGAGAGAGAGAGAGGTTGAGTACTGAATATTTTCGCACGATATTTATTGTCATTTTGTCCAGAGTCTTTTGTCCTCGCCCAAAATTCCCCCGTACTGTGTGTAAGCATGTTTCTAGAACTGAAATTTGCCTGATGGCCTCCCAGGTGGTAGGGAGGGGTGGGAGTGATTTGGGCCCCCTTTTTTCGTAAGATGAGTACATCTTTGTCTATTGCAAATGGAGACGCGCATGTAATAGGGTTTTCAAAGGTGGCAGTATTGGTAAAATAATTTGCTATGCTTTCTATAAAAATTTATGTCTCGTGGCCTTGCCTTCAGTGCTTTTCTCTTTGGTAAGGGTAGATAGCATCAGGCTCTGATTTTACTTGCCCTGTGTGGGAGACGGAATTTGGCAAGATGTTAGGAACATATAAAATCAGGCGGCCATGGGAACCCAAACAGAAAGATGCCGCTTTTGTAAGAATATAAAAATTGCATTTTTCACTTTCTCAGTTGTTCCTATGAAACCACACGCATGCAGATTATAGAACAGGACACGTGGCTGCTCAGCTTTTTGCATTTCCCTGTTAGAAATTTAAATGCATAAATAGTCCTTGGTTCTTAGTGATTCTTCTTCTTGAACACTTCAGTGCACGCCATTCCTTATTTAGGAGCATGTGTCTCGGTTGTCCGAGTCCTCATTTTTCGTGGATCTGTGTCTTTAGCAGCGCATGGGATGATAACGATATAAAATCTGTCAGTTTTCTGGACCCAAATTAGAATTGTAGGTGTGGTCTTCAAAACAGAAGGCTAATAATTTCAGTAGCAACTGCTGAATTATTTTCCTAGCCCCTCCTTTCAGTGAGATAAGAAACCATTCACCCATCTTACAGATGGAGTCTTTATGAGAAGTGGGGTGATCAGGCCCAGACCACACACCTGGGTTTCAGATTGAATATCTTCATTCATCAGTAGTAAATATTTATGGACTGTCAGCCCCTGGGGTATGGCTCCTACCCTGTAATCTTCTGTGCATTTCCCATCGTGCAGTGCTAGTGTTGTGCTGAAGCCATTTTAGAATTGGAGCTTTGTAGATCCAGGAGGCAGCCTCCATAAAACCATGCTGAACCCATTCCCATGATGCCAGTTCCCAAGGCAGAGTCTCCAGACTTGCGGGCCACTGCTGAAAGTATGTTTTGCCCATTTGGCTATGGATACAGAAGCAGAGAGAGCACTGGACTTGGAGTCAGATGAGTTTGATTCATCTCTTGCCTGCAGCATTTTCTAATTGTGATTTTTCAGCATGCTGAATTCTTTGGTTCTTGGTTTCTGTATCTCCAGAGTTGTGAGGCCTTTTCCAAACGGTAGATTGTTAAATATAAGCTTTTGGTTTTGTATTCTAACCAGAGTTCACAGTTAATGGCTTTCTTTTTTTTCCCTCCAGTTGCATTCTGATGAGACCCAACCTTTTTATACATGCTGCTTTCAAAAATTGACACAGTTTTATAGAACCTTATTTTGTATCTAATTCGCCAGTCTGTGGAGCACATTTTCTTGTCTCTATAATGCAAATGGTTATAGCCTTAAAGTGTTACTGTGGTAAACTCAGAATAAGGATTTGAGAATATAGTAGGTATATAATCAATGTTATTTTCCGTGTAAATGAATACACACATACATAGATTAGACATATGCATATATGTCTGTATAGCATAGGCACATAGAGAGTTCATCCATTCATTTTTTACCGATAAGGTAGCATCAAACAATGTACAATAATAGCTACCACTTATGTTGGTTATTTTGTTTTAAGTGCTTTACACATATTCACTAACCTTTATAACAACCAGTAATAGATAAGTACTGTTAGCCTCATTTTACAGAAGAAGAAACTGATGCACAGAGAGCTTAAAATAATTTCCTAGGGATATAAACACACACACAGAGGTAAGTGTTGTAGCCAGGAATCAAATCCAGGCAGTCTGGCTATAATGACAGAGTTCTGCTTGTAATAGAGCAATACATACAATATATGCGAACACTGTTTCTCCTTAATTTTTTCATACAAGTGTTTCATTAAAGTAATTGTGTTTAAAGAGTGTTCATGCGAACACTGTTTCTCCTTAATTTTTTCATACAAGTGTTTCATTAAAGTAATTGTGTTTAAAGAGGAATTTTAGCTATTTTTGAAAATAGGTCCAATGTAATTTATTGGGGGGAGGGTGGATGGTGCTAGTGAAAGACTTTTTTCCTAGTATTCGCTTCATACCGAGGGATGTCATCAGTTACTTGGAGCACCCTGATTTATCCTCAATCGAATTCAGTCAAAGCCACCTTTATCAGCTTTTCTTTATTGTACTAACCTTTTTTGTAGAGTTTTAGATTTTCCGTGTTTTGTTAGGGAGGAGATGAGTGTAGCCACTCAAGTAGAGAGAAAATTCTAATCTGAGTTCTAACATCTGCTGTGCTGCCTGTTCTTTCAGTGGCGTCAGACTAAGCAGTTTGCCTTTAAATGAGGGAGGATACCCTAGAGAATGAACTATAAAGTATTTGTAAAGGAACTTGGCATTTCTGGTTTCCTACGTTTTTATAGGGAGAGGTGACCATTCATTACCTGGCGGCAAGACATTAATTGTATGATAGAAACTTTAAGATTTGGAACCATTTTGGTCTCAATACGAATATGATCTACAGTCATCATGATGAAGAAACTAACAAAGTTGGATTTGGGGGGAATCTTTCCGAGAGGACTGCTTAGGAAGGAAATACAGACTGATATACTTTCTGTTTTGTAATGTATATGCTAAAATGCAGTCATCTTACTGCTTTCTCTGCTAAAAGAGCTAATGTGGCATCATTGTGTGTTTGTAATGCTTATAATGAGATGAAATTGATCGATGGACTCAAGAAAACAAGCCATTCCCAGCAGACTTTGAATGAGATGACTTTTAAAAGAATCTGGCCATTCCTCTATTATGTAAGTTTCATTGTTTTCCCTAAGAGACCCAACAATAAAAGTTATTTTTGAATGGCCTTGACAAGGACAGAGGTGGAGGCGACGATAAAGGAGATGTGAGCGCTGGCCATTTTGTTGGTGAGCCCACCTTGCCCTAAAGCTTGTTTAACAGTCTGGTGAGTTTCTGGCACACGCTGTTTTCAGCTGCTTGATTTGATGTGGGGTCTTAAAGCTGGATAAATCAAGGCCAGTTTTCACACCTCCATGTAGTAACTTTTTAAGGATTTTTGAAGAATTGTCTACTCTGTCTTTTCCTTAAGTAAGCAGTGACCATCATAACTGATCTTTAGAAATAGTGCTGCGGAGAGGAAAGAGCAGGTCCTGGATTTGCCTGTGTGACCCCAGGTGGGTGACTCGGCATCTATAAATGGGACAGTGACACCTACCTCATAGGATTCTCGGGATTAAATGAGCTGATACAAACCCTTAGTGCTTTGCACATTTACACAGACCGTAATTAATGAAATTTTTTGTTTGTTTTTACTAAACCGTTTAGCTGGTATGGCTTATTTATAGCTAAGGGATTGGACTTTTAAATAGAGGAGATGGACAGAAAGTATTCCAAGAGCTTGTTGAAGCTCAGTTTCAGTCTGTAAATATAACAGTTGGTAGCTAAGAACCATTCAAAAAGTGTAGTGTTGTCTCCTGATCGGAGCTGAAGTGGTTCTGTTACAAATAAAAAGCAACGAACAGACTCACAGACACAGACAACAGTATGGTGGCTACCAGAGGGGAAGGGGGTCTAAATACATCGAGACTGAAGGAGGCTAGAGTTTGGGTGGTGAACAACGATGTAATATACAGATATCATAATATTGTATACCTGAAACTTATGTATAATATTATTAACCAAGGTTACCTAATTTCATTTTTGAAAAGAATAAAAGTAATCCAAGACAGTTAGAAATATAGTCTGTATTTTACAGGTGAGGTCTGCCTGCCTCTGTCCACATAGCAAATAGCAACCTGTCCATTTCCTTTAAAAAAATGCTTCAACTGATAAAAGTTTTGTATTCAGCATGACAGGCATTGCGCTATGTGTTGGGAACCCACAGATAAAAACCTGGGTTCCTAC
>PVKM010027992.1:0-18075 GCA_004027735.1 Carollia perspicillata
CCATCATTTCACTTATGAAGGTCTTCATTTTTTCATCTAATTTGCGACCAAAATCAACCAATTCTGTGAGCATCCTGATTAACAGTCCTTTGAACTGTGCATCTGATAGGTCGGCTATTTCTTGCTTACTTAAAAGTATTGGCTCTGGTGCTCTGAGTTTTTCTTGCGCTTGCGGCATTTTGGTCAGGTGGCACCTGTTGCGTATGAGGGGCGGAGCCGTAGGTGTTCACCAGGGCGGTGCAGCCTAGTCACCAATTTGTGACGTTGTCTGTGGGGGCGGGGTCAGAGACGGAACAATGGCGCCCGTTCGCGCGCTTTCCGGAGTTTGTGTCCTCTCCGCTGCCTTCCACAAGCAAACCGGGCCCCTCTGACGCTGGTTCCCAGGTGGGAGGGCCCGAGCACACTCCGGGACCCCGCGGGTCTCCCCGGCGACCTCTTCTGTGAGGCTGGGAGCCTCTCCCGGCACCTTTCCAATAGGTGCCTTTAGGCTTTATTTCCCGTCGCTGGGGCCCTGGGTTGTGCGGTCCGTCTCACTGCCCAGTCTTGCCTAGTTTATCTGCACGGGAATATGTGTCCACAGTTGGCTAACTGCCCTGTGTGCCTTGCGTGCTCTGCTCGTCTCCTCCCTGCGTCTGGGTTCTGCAAGCTCCACGCCACCTAGGGTCGCCCGGCACTCCCGAGCCTGGCAGCCAGCTCTTTTTTCCTGCCTCTTTCTCTCTCCGCCACCTTTCTACTCCGTCCCTCTTACCGGTTGGGTTGCTTGGCCGTGGACTTCCACATTTCAAATTCTCTGTGTTCTGGTTGTGTTTTTGTTTATAAATATTTGTTGTCCTTAATCTTGGTTGTGAGAGGAGGCACAGTGCTTCCACCTACGCCTCCATCTTGGCCGGAAGTCCTGTCTATTTCGTTTTCTTCTTAAATCAACCACTGTAGCAGCTCTTGCCATGCTGGCTTGGTGGAGATGTAATCTTTTAGCTTAGTTTTGGGGTTGTTTTTGGTTTTGTCTGGGAAGCTCACTATTTCTCCTTCCATTTTAAATGAGAGTCTTGCTGGAGAGAGTAGTGTTACTTGCCAGTCCTTGCTTTTCATTAATTGGAATATTTCAAGCCAGTCACTTCTGGATTGTAGTGTTTCTGTTGAGGTATCACACAATAGCCTTATTGGAGCACCCTTGTATGTTTTAGCATTGCTCCTCTGCTGCCTAAAAGAGTCTCTCTTTGTCTTTAAATTTTGTCATTTGATTATAATGTGTGTTGTAGTGGGCTGCCTTGGGTTCATCTTGATTGGGACTCTCTGTGCTTCCTGGGCTTGAGTGACTTTTTCAATCATCAAGTTAGAGACATTTTTTTGTCATTAGTTGTTCAAACAGGATGTCTATCCCTTGCTCCTTTTCTTCTCCTTCTGCTATCCCTATGGTGTAAATATTGTTTGGTTTTATGATGCCCCAAACATTCCATAAACTATCCTCATTCTGAGTCTTTTTGTTTGGTCCTCTGACTGGGTGTCTTTTTTTCTACATTGTCTTCCAACTCGCTGATTTGATCTTCTGCCTCATGTAGCCTGCTGTTCATTACTTCTAGTGTATGATTCACTTCAGATATTGTATTTTCATTTCCACCTGGCTCCTATTCATAGCTTCTATGTCCTTTTTCTTGCTGATGTCATTCCGACTAAATTCTCTGTAGCACCCATAATATTCCTTATAGTTCTCACAAAGTTCCTTGAGCATCCTTATAACCATTCCTTTGAACTCTATGTCTGATAAATTGCTTGCCTCAATTTCATTTAGCTCTTTTTCTCTGTAAATTCCTCCTTTCCTTTCTATTGGGGGTTGTTTCTTTGTCTCCCCATTTTAGCTGACTTTTTGTTTTCATGTATTAGATTGATCTGCTTTGACTCCATGTCTTTGTTGGGTGGCCTTCTGTGACACAAGTCCTGTGGAACTCAGTGGTTCAATCTCCTTGATCTCCTGAAGTGGATGATCTGGATGCCCTTCGTGTAGGCTCTCCTGTTGTATTTGGGTTTTGACTGTTGTTGGCCTTATCATTTTGAGATATGAGATACAAGTGGTATCTCATTGTGGTTTTAATTTGCATCTCTCTGATGGCTAGTGATGCTGAGCATCTTTTCATATGTCTCAAGGCCCTCTGTATGTCCTCCTTGGAGAAATGTCTGTTCAAGTCTTATGTCCATTTTTTAATTTGGTTTTTTGTCTTCCTGAAGGGGAGTCGTGTGAGTTCTTTATATTTTTTGGAGATCAAACCCTTGTCTGAGGTATCATTGGCAAATGTTTTTGCATACGCTTGGTTCTCTTTTCATTTTAATGCTGTTTTCTTTAGGTGTGCAGAAGCTTTTTATTTTGATAAGATCCCATTTGTTTATTTTTGACTTGTCCCTTGCTCTAGGGGACATACCAGTGAAAATATTGCTCCATGGAATATCTGAGATTTTCCTGCCTGTGCTCTCCTCTAGGACTTTTATGGAGTCACGACTTCTATTTAAGTCTTTCATCCACCTTGAATTTATTTTTGTGTATGGTGTAAGTTGGTGATTGAGTTTCATTGTTTTGCATGTAGCTGTCCAGATTTCCCAACACCATTTGTTGAAGAGGCTAATTTTACTCCATTTTATGCTTCTTTCCCCTTTGTCAAATATTAGTTGACTGTAGAGACTTTGATTTATTTCTGGGCGCTCTATTCTGTTCCATTGACCTATGTGTCTGTTCTTATGGCAGTATCAAGCTGTTTGGATTACAGTGGCCTTGTAATACAGTTTGATATCAGGTACTGTGATCCCTCCTACTTTGTTCTTCTTTCTCAAAATTGTTGCTGATATTTAGGGTCATTTTTGGTTCCATATAACTTTTTTAACTGTTCTATATCTGGGAAATATGTCATTGGTACTTTAACAGGAAATACACTGAATCTGTAAACTGCTTTGGGTACTATGGGCTTTTAGATAATTCTTCCAATCTGTGAGCAAACAATAGAAAATGGAAGAAAAAGGCAAAAATAGAGTAAGAAGACAGTAAAATGTAAGATCTGAAATGAAAAAAAAATAGGGAAAAAATAATAAAATTGAAAAAAAGGAAAAATATTAAAAAGCTTTTGAAAGAAAACACAATTCAAATAATGAAAAAGAAGGAGGTGGAAGTCATCTCAGCAGAGTCCAGTGCTTTCCTGCTAGCTTCACCTTCTGGATGTGTCTCTGGTAGTGTCAGATGCTGTCCTATCTCTAGGCAGCCTGTTTGAGGTTACAAGAGTTCCACAGTCTGTGGCCATCTCCTTCAACACCTGAAGGAGATGTCTCCTTGGCTATATCCGGGATGGACCTTACTGCTCTGCACTGCTGGCTTTTTATCAGCACAAGGCATGGGGTGGGCCATCTCATATTCAAAAGCTTTGTAGATACCGTCTACACCTGCCTCTATCTGTGGTCCTGCTATTAGTCTTTGCCTCACAGTTATCCGTCTGTTCTGAGAAGGCATCTGCTGCGAATGGGAGGGTGGGACCCCTGGATCTTCTCTGTGAGGCAATGTTAAGACTTGAGGGAAGATGTTGGATATTTCCCCTCATCCCTGTTCCACATGTATTGGTCTGTCCCAGATTATTTTCCAGTAATGTACAGTTTCTGATGAGTTAGCTGTCTGTTTCAATATGTGTAAAATGTTCAGCTCTTTTCTGCTTGTTAGCTATGTATAATAGTCAAAGCTGGGAAGGGCCCTGAATATTCCTTCTTTCTTCAATTTCTGATCTCTCTGCCTTGCTGGTTTGAGTGGAATAGGCAGGGGAACCGTCATTGTCTGTCAGGCTGAGAAAAGTTCAAAAAGGCCCCTTTTGGAGTTTCTCTTACTTTCCCAAGAAAATGCACTCAGCAGAGAAATCTTGAGGCTCACAAACTATTTTGCAGTTATTCCATGGATGTGGTGCCTGCAAATTGTGCAGAAGGGGGATAGGCATGCCTTTCCCTGCTGTGTTGGTATTCTGCTGGTAGGGAGAGAGGTTCTGCCTGAATGCAAAGAATCTGAGGTGCTCAACTAGTACCAGTCTAACTCCTAGCCCACTGCCTTTGCAAGAGACACAGTCTGGACCTCTTTTTTTCTGTGTGGCCCCTGGCTTGCTTGCTAGCCAAACTTGGCAGGGCCTAGCAAACCCCTCACTGTGCAACTTTCTGATCTTCCTGTCCAGCTGGGTTCAATGAGCATGCACTCAGAGATCTAGTGTGGCTTGATGAGGCTGAGAAGTTCAGAAAGGGTCAAAAAGCAATTTCCCTGTTCTGCAAGTTTCCTCTCCATAGCCACATCAGCAGCAGCTTACTAGCTCATGCTGAGGGATGTGGGATGCCTCTCACAGACTTGAGACTGGGAAACCAGTTTCCTTCCCCAATTCACTCAACAAGATCTCTCCCCCATGTTGTGCCAGTCTCTGATCTTTCTACCCAGCTAGTCTCAGTAGGAGAGAATCAGTAGATACACTGTTTTATTTTTTTAAAGATTTTATTTATTTATTGTAAAGAGAAGGGAAGGAGAGAAACATTGATGTGTCAGTGAAACCGACTGGTTGTCTCTCACACATGCCCCAAACAGGGACTGGGTCCACCACCCAGGCATGTGCTCTGACTGGGAATTGAACAAATGATCTTTCACTTTGTGGAACAATGCTGAACCAAATAAACCACACCAGTCAGGACAGACTCAGTAGGTCTTGGTAAGGCTGAGAGAGGTTCAGAATGGGTCCAAGACAAGCACTTCCCCTATTCTGCTGGATTTCTTTCTGTAACTGCACATTCTATATGGGCTCTTTGCTGGAAGAGCAGGGTGTGTGGGGTCCTTGTCCAGCCATGTTTCAGTTCCTCTTTAAAATATCTCCATGTGGTACCCATGCCACAGCACAAGTCACTCTTTGGTTCTCCATGCATACTACCTTCCCAAAAGCAAAATCTTTCTCAATGTCATGGCTGGCTACCACATCCAGATGCCTCTGACAGACTCAGGTTCAGCAACCTGTTCATTTTAGGAGATTGAGTCTCTATTTGGAACTCTCCAAGTTGGTGCTACAGCTATGAAAAATGCTACTCATTGTGTGTGTGTGTGTAGTGTTGGTCTCATGGACTCTGTTTATCTTCCCAAGTAACTCCTGCTTAGGGCTGGGGATCCCTGTGTGGGACTGGAGTACCCTGCTCCTAAAGGGATGAATCTTCAAAGCTGTGATTTCTGTCTGGTCCCTCCACTGCTACAGGTACCACATATAGGTATTTCCCCCTTCAACTTAAAAATCTCCTTACCAGATGGTAAGAAGTATCTTCTGTAGTCCTTGGCTCTAAAACTTCATACCAACTAAGATTTTGCTGATTATTCAGGTTAACTGTTGGAAGATCAGCTGAAAATCCAAGTTAGGGACAAAAGCAAGTGGACTCAGCTTCTGCCTATTTGACTGTCATCTTGTGTTCTACTGTATTACTTTTGATATCTCTTTATATCCATCAATATTTGCTTTATGTATTATACTTAGGCACTCCTACATTGTACATATGTATGCTTACAAAAGTTATAACCTTGTTAGATTCATCCCTTTATAATTAAGAGATGCTCTTCTTTATCTCATTATAGCCATTTGTTTAAAGCCTATTTTATCTAAGTACTGTTACCCTTGTTTTTATAGAAATGACTTTAAAGACATATTTTACTGCTTATGTTATTACACTTGCTCCATTTTTGTCCCCTTTATTCCCCTCCACCATGCACCCCACCTCTCATCAGCACTCCCCCACCTTAGTTCATGCCCATGGGTCATACATATAAGTTCTCTGGCTTCTCCGTTTCCCATACTATACTTAACCTTCCCCTGTCTATTTTGTACCTACCATTTATGCTTCTTATTTCCTGTACTTTCTCCCCAATTCTCCCCCCTACTCCCTCCCCACTGACAACCCTCCACGTGATCTCCATTTCTGTGATTCTGTTCCCGTTCTAGTTGTTTCCTAAGCTTGTTTTTGTTTTAGGTTCAGGTGTTGATGGTTGTGAGTTTATTGTCATTTTACTGTTCATAGTTTTTAATCTTTTTCTATTACTTAGATAAACCCATTTAACATTTCATACAATAAGAGCTTGGTAATGATGAAATCCCATAACCTTATCTGGGGAGCACTTTATCTGCCCTTCCATTCTAAATGAAAGTTTTGCTGAATAGAGTAATCTTGGATGTAGGTCCTTGCCTTTGATGAATTTGAATACTTCTTTTCAGCTTCTTCTTGCCCGTAAGGTTTCTTTTGATAAATCAGCTGATAGTCTTGTGGGCACTACTTTATAGGTAACTCACTCTTTTTCTCTTGCTGCTTTTAAGATTCTCTCCTTATTTTTAATCTTGGGTAATGTAATTACATGCCTTGGTGTGTGCTTCCTTGGGTCCAACTTCTTTGGGACTCTCTGAGATTCTCAGGCTTCCTGGAAGTCTATTTCCTTTGCCAGATTAGGGAAGTTCTCCATTATGTATTCAAATAAATTTTCAGGTTCTTGCTCTTCTACTGCTCCTTCTGGCACTTCTATGATTCAGATGTTGGAACATTTAAAAGTTGTCCCGGAGTTTCCTAAGCCTTTCCTCATTTTTTTAAATTCTTGTTTCTTCATTCTGTTCTGGTCGAATGTTTATTTCTTCCTTGTGGTCCACACCGTTGATTTGAATCCCAATTTCCTTCCCATCACTGTTGCTTCCCTGTACATTTTCCTTCATTTCACTTTGCCTAGTCTTCACTTCTATTTTGTGAACATGTCAACCATTTCTGTGAGCATCCTGATTACCAGTGTTTTGAACTCTGCATCTGATATGCTGCCTATCTCTTCATTTCTTGGTTCTATTTTTGGAGCTTTGACTCATTCTTTCATTTGGATATATATATCTTGGCATGCCTGTTACATAGTAAGGAGTAGAGCCTTAGGTATTCACTAGGGTGGGGCAACACACCTTGATGTATTGTGGTGCTGTATGTGGGGGTGCGGTCAGAGAACAGTGCCACTTGCTGAGCTCTGGGCTGGCTTTCAGTCATTTCCCCCACTGTTCACAAGCAAATTGGACCCTTGTGGTGCTAATTCCAGGGTGAGTGACTTTGGGTCCATTCTAGGACCCTGTGGGTCTCTCAACAAACTCTCCTGTGATGCTGGGAGTTTCTCCTGCACAACCCCCACAGGTTTTTACAGTCAGAGGTTTTGAGACTGTTTCCTGGTACTGGAACCCTGGGTTGCACAGTCTGTCTCATGCCCCAGTTGTTCCCCCCGGTTTATCCACACACAAATGTGGGACTGCCTGGTCTGCCATCTGCCACCTTGCCCACCCGGGTCCTCCAGCCGCCACCTTGCTGCATGTTCTTTCTGCCCCAGCTCCTTGTATCCACCCCATCTTCCCATCTGGATGAATGTTCCTTTTTTAACTTCTTGGTTGTTGGACTTTGATACAGTTCAATTTTCTGGCAGTTGTGGTTATTTTTGTTTTTAAATTTGTTGTTATTTTGTTTATGTGAGGATGCAATGTGTATCTACCTATGCCTCCAACCTGGGCGGAAGTTAGGAATGAAATATCTTTTTCCGTATCATTTAGTCTGTCTTTTGATCTGATGTGGGTCTCTTGTAGGCAGCATATGTCTAGGTCTTTTAAAAAATCCATTAGCCACACTATATCTTTTGATTGAAGAATTTAGTCCATTTAAATTGATAGGTGTGTAGTTATTACATTATTAATTGGATATTTTTTGTAGTTCTGTTAGTTTCTTATTCTCTTCCTCTCCTTTCTTTTATGTTAATAATTTTCTATTACGCTGTTTGAATCCATTGTCATCTCTTGCAGATTTAAATTTATGGTTATTATGTGCTATATATATGCCAAGCTATATTTATGGCAGTCTATCCTAAGTTGGTGGTCCCTTAAATTCATACACTCTAAAGTCACTACAAGTCTTTCACCTCTTCCACATTCACATTTTCACCTTATTTTGTGTGTACTGCTTAAATTACTGTTGTAATTTAAATTACAACAAATGATATTCCTACTTTGGGCTTTTAATCTTTGTATTAGCTTAACTGTTGGTTGATCCACTTTCTTTACTTTTGGCTTTGCCAATAAGAATTTTCCCTATTCTATATTTTCTTATTCATGTTTTTGATACTTCCTTTTCTCTTTAAGAACTCCCTTTAACATTAATCATTATTCTGGTTTAGTAGTGATCAACTCTTTAGTTGTGTGTGTTGTGTGTGTGTGTGTAACTCTCTCCTTCTATTCTAAATGCTAGCCTTGATGGGTAGAGTAATCTTGGTTATAGCTCTTTACCTTTCATCACTTTGAATATTTCCTGCCAATTCTTCTGGCCTGCAAGACTTCAGTTGACAAATAAGCTGATTGTCTTATAGGAGATCACTTATATATAACTGTTTTTCTCTCTCTACTTTTATGAGTTTCTCTTTAAACTTTGACATTTTAATTATGATGTATCTTAGTGTATTAGTTTTGTTTGGAACTCTCTCCACTTCTGGGCTTATATGTCTATTTCCTTTGTCAGGTTATGGAAGTTTTCAGTAATTATTTCTTCAAATACATTTTCAATCCTTTGCTCTCTCTTCTCTTTCTGGTACCCCTATGATGCAGTAGTTGGTATGCTTGGTTGATATTGTCCCAGAGGTTCCATAGATTACCCTGACTTTTAAAAAATCTTTTTCGTTTTCCTGTTCTGAGTGCTTTCTGCTACCTTGTTTCTCAGATCACAGATTCAGTTATGTTCTTCAACTATTCTGACAATCTTGCCAACAATAGAAGAGTTGGCCAATTACGCAGCCAAAGTGGTTTGACTCAGCAACAATTACTGGACTCTGGCTAAATGGTTTTGGATAATCATATAGCTCTACTTACTCAGCAAAAAAAGTGTATGTGTGGTAGTAAAATAAACTCTGCACATGGATAAATAACTCTGGAGAGGCAGAAGCTCAATGACCTAAAACTAATTAAGTACATTGGCTACAATACATTTCACCTGATGATCCACTGTCTTTTGATCTACTCAGCTGGTTACCTCTAGATCTGGGATCTTGGTTTAGAACTATCATACAGACTAAGTGTGTTATATTGCTTTTTTGTTTAAAGATTTTATTTATTTATTTTTAGAGGGGAAGGAGAGAGGGAGAGAAATATCAATGTGTATGGTTGCCTCTCTTGTGTCCCCTGCTGGGAACTGGCCTGCAACCTAGGCATGTGCCCTGACTGGGAATCGAACCGGGACCCTTTGGTTCCCAGGCCTGCGCTCAATCCACTGAGCTACACCAGCCAGGGCTGTTACATTGTTTTTAATTGTGCTCTGTACACTTGTTGTTAAAGTTCTGTACGTGTTGTTTGTCAAACAGCCTGAAGCAGTTTATGGCCCATGTACTTTCCCTCTAAGCTAGGCTATATGACATCCAGAAAAGGTTCTTCCTGGCACAGAGGTACAGAGGCTATTGTATCTCAAAAACCTGTCTTTCTCTCTTTTTATTTTTATGCTGGTAATTTTTTTCTTTTTTTAAATTTACTGTTGTTCAGGTATAGTTGTCCCACCTTTTTCCCCATTGCTCACCCTTACCCCAACTCCCACAGTCACCCCCTACCATTGTCCATGCCCATGAGTCCTCTATTTATGTTCCTTTGCTTGCCTCTTCCCTTCTTTCCCACATTACTTCCCTTCCCCAATCCCTCTGGACACTGTTGGTTTGTTCTTTATTTCCAAGTCTCTGGTTCTATTTTGCTCATTTATTTTGTTGATGAGTTTACACATATAGGTGATTTCACATGATATTTGTTTTTCACCACCTGTCTTATTTCACTTAGCATAATACTCTCCAGTTCCATTGATGCTGTTACGAAGGGTAGGAGTTCCTTCTTTTTTATGCTGTGTAGTTTTCCATTGTGTAAATGTACCACGTTTTTTTGATCCATTCCTTTACTGATGGGAACTTGGGCTGTTTCTGGCACTTGGCTATTGTAAATCACGCTGCTATGAACATTGAGGTGTATAGGTTCTTTTGAATTTGTGATTCAGGGTTCTTAGGGTATAGTCCCAGTAGTAGGATCGCTGGATTGAAAGCCAAGTACTGAAAAACAAAGGCCTGCAAACAACACTACTTTATCCAGCAAGGCTGTCATTTAAAATGGAAGGTGAAATAAGGAATTTCCCAGACAAAAGAAGGTGAAATATACCTCCACCAAACCACCATCGCAAGACATGCTAAAAGGACTGCTTTAAAAAGATGAAGATATATATAGAGGAGCACAGGTACAAAAGGAAAAAATGGCAATGAATAAGTACATATCAGTAGTAACCTTAAATGTGAATGGATTAAATACTCCAATCAAAAGACACAGGGTAGCTGAATGGATAAGGAAATGACCTGCATATATGCTGTGTACAAGAGACTCACCTCAGAACAAAAGACCCACACAGAATGAAAGTGAAGGGTTGGAAAAAAGTATTCCAAGCTAATGGACAGAAAAAAGAAAACACAGGGTAGCAATACTTGTATCCGATAAAATAGATTTCAAAACGAAGCCCATAAAAAAAAGACAAAGAGGTCATTTCATAATTCTAAAGGGTAGGATCCACCAGGAACCTATAAACATTGTAAACATATATGCACCTAACATAGGAGCACCCAAATATATAAGGAAAATCTTGGAGGACTTCAAGAAAGATATAGACAGCAACACATTTGTAGTAGGAGGCTTTAACACCACACTGTCAAAAATGGACAGATCTTCTTAACAAAGAATCAACAAGGATTGTGGCAATGAATGACACATTAGATCAAATGGACTTAACTGATATAGACAGAACCTTTCACCCCAAAGAAGCAAAATACACATTCTTTTCAAAGGCACATGGAACACTTTCAAAGTAGACCACATGATAGGACACAAAACAAGCCTCAACAAATTCAAGAAAACTGAAGTCATACCAAGCATTTCCTTGTATCAATCACAATGGCTTGAAACTAGAAACCAACTGTGCCATTAAGGGGCATATATGAGATTATGGTCACCTAATTTGGAGGTCTGGATTCACAGACAAATAAAATCCAAAGTCAAGGGTGAATAGTTAAGCAATTTATTAAGCAAGAGCAAAGAGAAAGCAAGGATTAAGAGCATGTATCACCAGATGGGAAAAACACCAACATCCAAACACAGACACTGGGGAATCCTGGAGGCAGCCGTATTCGGGGTTTGTCTGAGAACAGTTCCAAGTGAAGTGTCCTTCCCTTGGGTGGGATTCCAAAGTCTCACTTTGGGGACTCTGCTTAAATATGTTTTAGACAAAAGTGGCTACGTGCCAAGGGCCTTTTGTGACTTGACTGACTAACCGTTCCCTCCAGGAGAATACTCAGTTCTTCCCCAAATCCTCCAAAATGGAGTCAAGAAGAAGCAGAAAAACCTGTCTCTTGATCAGAGATGTCTTCAGAGAAAGATGTTGATCAAAAGGAAGGAAAGAAAATGTGAAAATTAATTAAAAGAGAAAAACCTCAATTAATATTGGTTTCAGGAGGACCTATAGGGAAATTCTCACACCCTACCACTTATCCTAGGTTGCCACAAACGGGAAGAAATTTGCCTTCCACCTCCAGGAGAAAAATATATTCTACCTTACTGCCCCAATAGAAGGAAGAAAGATTTTCTTCTCTCTCTGCAATTGTCCAGCCAATGACAAGTCACAATACAGCCAATGAAAAGAGCCAGTACAGTTCAAACTCCTAGTTTCCTCCAACTGACTATGTTTATAATAGCTGCTCCCAAATTCCCCTTTGCTCTGTAAAAGAAGGTGCTTCTCCTTTGTTCTACAGACTTGCCTATGGTTTTGCCATAGTTGACATAGCCTTCATTGTAATAGTTTGCTATTCCTAAATAAACCCATTTTTTGCTGGTAAAATAACTTTTATTTTTAGGGTCAACACAATATATACAATTTGAAATCTTCTATTTTCACTTAATATAATATTGTAAATTCTTTTCCTAGTAAGCATATGGTTATAAAATGGCTGCTTCACATGAAGTACCATATCCACATTCCAGCCATGAAGTGGAATGGAAGAAAGCCAAAAGAATACGTGCCCTGTGAGTGTGCATCGCTCCCATCCCCATACCTTTAAAGAACTGTCTGAGAAGCCCACTTCAACAACTTATGTTTACATCTACAAGGAAAACTAGAACACAGTATGGAGTTGGTATTTCTTTAGTTTCTTTTTCTTTGTTTAAGTTGGGGACGGTGCTTCTTCAAGCAAATAAAAATTTTTGAGCCAATAAAAACATGAAAGGGTGACATCGGAAAAATGGTAGTATAACTTGGTGTCTCCCCTTCAAGTTTCAACAATTTCAATAGCTACAATTTAATAAAGGATTCCCTGCTTAATACACAAACACAGCTGAGTGATCTTCACATTGAAACTTCTGAAGGTGGGAAAGTGGGAGAACCTGGGGAGGTGAGAAGGAAAAAGAACTGAGATTGTGTTAGAGACATACAGAATGGAGCTTGCATTCTATAGTTCACTATGGGGCTCAGCCCAAAGTGGGAAAAATCAGGTGCTCACTGGAATAACCTTTGGCTGGGAGGAGTAAAGAGACACAGTGAGCATTCCTACAGGAGTGGGCAGTACAAGCTTTGGCTGAGCCCAGTGACCTGGGCAAGGACAAAGCACAGAGGTGCAACCATGGTTAACTGGCAATCAACATTCCAGACAGAAAAACAAACCCATGAATCTTGGGTCCTCCCCCCACCTTCCCAGAGCTAGCAGCAAGTCCCAGAAGAAACTGTAGCAGTGAATGTCAGGTTCATCTGTAAACCGGAGAACTCGTACTACAGAAACATTGTTTCCCTGGGCAACAAGTGCACTCTGCCCTGGGCAACAAGTGCACTCTGCGACTAATCACAGAAACTAATCCCAGGGTCAGGCAGAGATAGACAGGGGATGCCATGGAGGTCTGCCAGTCACCATTACTGGGAGAGCAAAGCAACAAAGGAAGTGACCAACTTTCCCCAGCTAACACTACCCACACAATTTGTAAGTAGTGTTATATTGCAGGAGATAGCACTGGGATTTCACATATTTGGAACCCCATTGTCCACCACATTTTTCACAGGGTTTGATATCCTGATACCAAAGTAACCTAAATACAGAGGAGACACACACTTTTCCAGAGAACACATGTCATTTTCCACCATCCCAAAGAGATATGAAAAGAGAACAGTGCAAATGAACTAAAATTTGTGATTCAGCGCCACATACTCAATACAAATAGAATGACTTATTAACCTAGATAAGAAGTGCCACTCAAACATAGATTCTTAGACAGAGAGGGAATCCATGAAATACCATGAATAACCAAGATAACAAAGCAGCTCAGAAAAAAAAATCTCCAGGAAATAAACTTAAAGACATGGGAATATGTGATTTAAATGACAGAGGATTCAAGATTTCAGTTCTTAAAAAACAGTAAAGTACAAGAAAACACAGGCAGTTGAATGAACTCAAAAGCAAAATTAACAAACAAAATGAGTACCATACTACATAGATTGAAACTTTAAAAAAGAACCAAACAGAAATTCTGGAGATGAAAAACTCAATAAAAGAGATCAAGAATGAACTAGCAAGCTTACAAAATGATTGAAACTTTAAAATAGAACCAAACATAAATTCTGGAGATGAAAAACTCAATAAAAGAGATCAAGAATGAACTAGCAAGCTTACAAAATAGAGCTGACCAGATTGAGCAAAGAATTAGGGGTATCAAAGGTAGGAATCTAGAAAGGATACAAATGAAAGAGGAGTGAGACTTGAGCATTAAAAGAGAAAAATGAAAAACCTCTACCAGAACTATCTCACTCTGTCATAATGAGCAATATAAGAATAAGAGTAATGCCAGAAGAAAAAGAGAGGAAGAAAGGAATAGAGAGAATATTTGAACAAGTAGTTGATGAGAACTTCCCACACCCATGGAAAGAGCTAGATCCTTGAATCCAGGAAGCAAACAGAACACCTGATTACATCAATGCAAAAAGGCTTTCTCCAAAGCCCAATGTATTAAAACTCTCAAAAATTAATTATGAAGAAATAATTCTCAAGGCACCAAGAAACAGAAAAAATACTAACCTACAAAAAGTAAGGCCTATTAGATTATCTTTGGACATAGCAAAAACTCTACAAGCTAGAAGAGAGTGGACTCAAATATTCAAAATACTGAAAGAGAGAAACTAGCAGGCAAAAAAATATATCCAGTAAAGTTATGCTTTAAATCTAAAGAAATACTTTTCTAGTCATACAGAAGCTGAGAGAATTTAACACAAGAAGACCTCCATTGCAGGAAATATTCGAGGGGGTTATTCCGACACAAACAAAACACAAAAGGTCACAAAACTATGAGTAAGATAACCAACAAACAGCATAAACAGGAATAATCTGTGACAACAAAAAACATAAAAGAGGGAAGAGGTAAATGTCTAAATTTGCAAAGGGGGATAGAAATTAGATACATTTGGAAGGAAAAAAAGTATTGTGTGTACACACACACACACACGTAACTTTTTAATATAAACCTAAACATAATGACACACACACACCCAAACTAAGACATATAACTTTAAAAAAGAGGAAACAAAAACAACAGGCACAAACACAAAGGAAAAGAACCAATGAAGGCACACAGCTACCAGGAAAAAAAAAGATAAAATGGTGATAGGAAATCTTCATACATAATTATCCTAAATGTAAATGGAATGAATTCACCAATAGAAAGGCACAGAGTAGCAGACTGGATCAAAAAACAAAACCCAACCACATGCTGCCCTTAGGAGACACATCTAACCTGCAATAACAAAGACAGACTCAAAGTAAAAGAGTGGAAAATGATTCCTGAAGCAAATGGCATCTACACAAAAGCAAGTGTAGCCATACTTACATTGGACAAAATAGATTTTGAGATAACAAACATAACATGAAACAAAGACTGACATTTTATAATGATAAAGGGTATACCACATCAAGAAAACATAACATTTCTCAATATATATGCACCCAATCAGAAAGCAATGAAATATATAAAGCAACTGATAACAGAACTAAAGGCAGAAACTGACAAAAACACAATCATACAGGGGACCTAAATTCCCCATTGATAGCTACAAATAGATCAGCCAAATAGAAAATGAATGAAAAAATATTGTCCTTAAATGACACATTAGACAAATGGATATACTAACATTTATAGAACCTTTCATCCCAGAACATCAGAATATACACTCATCACCAGTGCACGTAGAATAGCCTCAAGGATAGACCATACGATGAGACACAAAACTAGCCTCAACAAATTTGAGATTGAAATCACACCAACCATACTCTCAGACTACAATGTTTGGAAACAAGAAATAAACTGCAAAAAGGATGTTAAAAGTCCCATAAATATGTGGATATATGTGGAAATATGCTCCTAAAATAAAAAAAAAAGACTGGGAAAAAGGTGAGAACAAAAGATATATAGAGACAAATGACAATGACAATAAGACATATCAAAAATTTTGGGATATAGCAAAGGCAGTATTAAGAGAAAAGTTTGTATCATTACAGGCCTATCTCAAGAAACAAGAAAAATCTCACATAAACAATGTAACATTATATCTTAAACAGCTAGAAACAAACAAAAGGAGCCCAAAGTCAGCAGGGGAAAGGAAATAATTAAAATTATAGAAAAACTGAATGAAATAGAGAGCAAAAAGACTATATAAAGAATTAATGCCGCAGAAAGCTGGTTCTTTGAAAAAAATAACAAAATTGACAACTCCTGGTTACCTTACTAAGGAAAAAAGAGAAAGAATTCAAATAAACAAAATCAGAAATGAAAGAGAAGTTACCAAAGACATCATAGAAACACAAAGAATCACACTAAAATACTATGAAAAATTATATGCCAGCAAATTCAATACCTAAAAGAAATGTTAAGTTCCTAGAAATATGTAACTTTTCTAGACTGAATCATGAATAACTGAAAAATCTAAATAGACCAATCAGAAGTGAGGAAATTTTAACCACCATCAAAAATCTCCCCAAAAATAAAAATACAGAACCAGATGGCTTTACTAGTAAATTCTATAAAACATTAAAAGAGGATTTGATAGTTACACTTTTCAGACTCCTTCAAAAAACTGAAGAGGCAATATATCCTAATAACATTTTATGATACCAACATAACTGCGATACTAAAACCTGGCAAGGATAACACACACACACACACACACACACACACACAGAGAGAGAGAGAGAAAACTACACACCAGTATCTCTTATGAATATAGATACAAATATCCTAAACAAAGTGCTAACCAATCAAATACAACAATACATTACAAAAGTAATACATCATGATTAAATGGGGTTCATTGCAAGGGGCACAAGGATGGTTCAACATATGCAAATCAATCAATGTAATACACCACATTAGCAAAATAAAAGATAAAATACATGATCTGAATAGATGCAGAAAAAGCATTTGATAAACTACAACGTTAATTCATGATTAATACACTCAATAAAATGTGTACAGAAGGAAAGTTCCTAAATGTAATACAGGCTATATGACAAACCCCAGCTAATATCATACTTAATGGTGAAAAATGGAAAGATTTTCCTCTAAGATCAGAGACAAGACAAAAATGTTCATTCTCACTGATCTAATTCAACATAGTATTGGAAGTCCAAGCCAGAGCAATCAGGCAAGAAAAAAAAAAAGGCATCCAAGCCAGAAACGAAAAAGTGGAAGTGTCACTTTTTGCAGATGACATAATTCTTTACATAGAATACTATAAAGACTCCACCAAAAAAAAACCTATTAGAAACAATAAAGGAATAAAGTTGCACGATACAAAATCAATGTACAAAAATTCCCCGCATTCCTATATTCTAACAATGAAATTTTGGACATGGAATGAACAATTCCTTTTGCAATTGCAACAAAATGAATATAATACACAGGAAAAAAACAATGAAGAATGTGAAGGACATATATACTGAAAACTACAAAGCATTACTGAAAGAGATTGAAAACGACATAATGAAATGAAAAGGTATTCTGTATTCATGCACTGGAAGAATTGGCATAGTTAAAATGCCATGTTTCTCAAAGCAATATACAGATTTAATGCATTCCCCATCAAAACGTCAATGACATTTTCAAAAAAATAGAATGAAAAAATCATCAGATTTGTGTGGAACCACAAAAGACCCCAAATAGCCAAAGTATAAAGAACAAAGAATGGAGGTATTACATTCCCTGACTTCAAATTATAATACAAAGTGATAATAATAAAAAGAGCATAGTATCTGCAGAAAAAAAGATATACTGACAAATGGAACAGAATTAAGAGGGCAGGAATAAACCCACATGTATATGAGTAAATAATTATTGACAACAGTGCCAAAACACGCAATGGAGGAAAAAAAAGCCTGACTGGTGTGGCTTAGTGGGTTGGACATAATCCTGAAAACCAAAGGGTCACCTGTTTGATTCCTAGTCAGGGAACATGCCTTGGTTTCACGCCAGGTCCCTGGTTAGGGGCGTTTGAGAGGCAACAAACTGATGTTGCTGCCATTCATCAAAGTTTTCTTCCTGTCTTTCTCCCTTCCTCACCCTCTTTGTAAAAATAAATAAATACAATCTATTTTTTAAAAAATATTTATTTATTTATCTTTAGAGGGGAAGGGAAGGAGGGAGGGAGAGAAATGTCAATATATGGTTGCCTCTCATGAGTCCCCTGCTGGGAACTGGCCTGCAACCCAGGCATGTGCCCTGACTGGGAATCGAACCACGATCATTTGGTTCGCAGGCCCATGCTCAATCCACAGAGCTACACCAGTCAGGGCTACAATCTATTTTTTAAACTCTGTTCAATAAATATTTCTGAGAAAATTGGAAAGCCACATGGGAAAGAATGAAACTAGATTGCTGTTAGTCACCACATACAAAAAGTAACTCAAAATGGTTCAAAGAACTAAATATAAGACCTGAAACAATAAATTACATAGAAGAA
>PVKM010027993.1:0-18508 GCA_004027735.1 Carollia perspicillata
CTTGACTGGGAAGGAGAAACAGATATAGATGGGAAAACTTGGGCTAGGGTAAAAGAGGAGAAATGGAAAAGTTCAGGAAAAAACAAGGGGAAAGGAATTGATAATGCTTTTCCATAAAAATAAAAAGTTAAAATTTTAGAATAATGAGTCAAAGTGAGAAATATTCATATACAATTCATAGCCATCTACCACTGCTTTCTTGCATTTTTAAAACACCATACACTGAAAGGGTGGTCAAGTGTATAAAAGACCCATGCCAAAGGGAGATAGGATTGAGGATGGGAAGTGGGGTCACAGGGGCAGGGGAGAGCAATGGGGGACAAATGGAGACAAGTGTACTTGAACAACAATAAATTTTTTTTATGTTTAGATTATTGGTAAAGAACAAAATTCAACCAAGTATAAGCTCAGGTCCACACAATAGCCACCACATGGATGTTTGTAGCAAATTTATTTATGACTGTCCAAACCTGGAAGGAACCAAAATGTCCTTCAGTAGGCGAAAGGGTGAGTAAACTGTGATACATCCAGACAAGGAAATATTACTCAGTTCTAACAAATCAATAAGAAAAGAATGAATTGTTTAGAAGGTGTTGGGGGAACTGGATTATGATATGAAAACTTAAAAAATACATTCCAGCTTAACCTACATCTACAGATGAATGTAGATTAATTAATGTTTAATGTCCTAAATATAAATGATAAAACATTAAAGATAAGAAAACTTCAGGAGAGAGCATATCTTTATAACAAAAGGAAAAAGGACTTCTTAAAACTTAAAAATCACAAACCAAATTATTTGAATCATACCCAAATTAAAATGTTCTGTTTAACAAGGAATGCCATAGGAAAAAATTAATAATAAATAATCAGAATCAGATTAATGATTAATATAGATTAACATTTAGAATATGCAAGAATCCCTACAAAAATTATATAAAATACAACAATCCTAGTCCAGAAACAGGGAAAAAATAAGGAAAATTTACAAAAGAGGAAATCCAAATGGCCAAGAAAAATATGCAACAGCATGGATAGAACCGGAGAGCATTAGCGCTGAGTGAAATAAGCCAGGTGGTGAGGGACAAATACCATATGATCTCATTTTTAGCTGGAATATAATCAACAAAAGAAAAAAGCAAGCAAAATATAACCAGAGACATTGAAATTAAGAACAATCTTAACAATAGCCAGAGGGGACAGTGGGGAAAAGGGTTTTCAGGAACTACTATAAAAGACACATGGATAAAACCAAGGCGGGGATGGAAGCAAGGGAGGGAGGTAGATTTTGCTGGGTTGGGGGAGTGGTGGAGGAAAAATGCAGACAACCATAACTGAATAGCAATACAATAATTTAAAAAATATGAAGACACATTCTAACTTAAAAGTGAGTAATACATATTACAAGAATAATGAGATATCACTTTACACTTCTTGAACTGGAAAAAACCAGAAAACTGGAAAATGATGATTGTGGGCAGGAGGGAGATTATGGACCTCTGCGGGCGCAAAGACTGGCTACTGCAACCATTCTGTAAGATAGTCTGTAAGATAGTTCTCTGTCAAAATACACATGTGTGTACTCTATCCATTCTCCCTGACAGATTTATTCTTGCCTCTTTAGAGTTGGGATGTTGGTTTTCTTGATTTGGTATAGATCATGAATTAAAGAACATTGCATGTTTACCATTGTGTGTTTACTCACACCTTTACTTTTTTCTTTCTTTTAACCCTCTTTCATTGTGCCGCACCACAATAAGACATGAAACTTCTGCAATCATTAGTTTTGCATTAATGTGTTAACTGATGGTTGTTGGTGCAGTTCAAAGCCCACAGGAAGTCTCAATTTGGGGTAAGGTGAAGGAGGAAACATTATTCAGTGCAAACAGCTCAACTGTGATACAGCATGGCTATGAGACTAGCAGGGCTGTGAGAACAGCTCAGTAGTTGAATTATGAAAGCAGCATGGTTGTGGAACAGCATGGCTTTGAGGTGGCCCTGCGGGAGGAGGCCCTGGGCTAGGTGACTGTCTGGTGAGGTTCCCCTCCAGCTAGAGAGCTCTTCTCTGTCCTGCTCCACCTGCTCTGTTCCATGCCAGTTGGCTCTACTCTGCCCTGCTTTCCTCTGCCTTCTCTATTCTGGTCTAGGTGAGATGTTTTTGGTGTTTTGGGTCCAGCTAGGGAAATGCTGTCTTTTGTCTTTGGTAGAAAGGAAAAGTGAGCTCCTCAAGCCAGCAAGGACCTGACTAATAGACAGAAGTCCTTGCCCTGGTCATTGACTGTTTTGTCCTTATGCAAATGAGAACTCCAGATTCTTTCATTGATCCAAAAAACAGTGTCCTGATTGGTCAGAATGGAGCTGCTCTGATCGGTTGGTGAAGGCACTGATGGAGATATAGTTGTGCACATTGGACTGGGAAAATCTCAATCCTATTGGTTGAAATACAGTTCCAGGAACTCCTTTATAAGGGCTGACTCAGAAGACAGGAACATCGTGCAAGCAGGCAATTCAGTGTGGGAGGCAGGCAGGCAGTTCAGTGCAGGCTTCTTCCTGAATCATAGTTTGCATAAGTGGCCCCTGGTTAGAAATGGCAGCTAGGCTCTGTTTTTTAAATTTGAGCCCATTTAGCTACCTGGAGCCCTTCTTTGTGTTAATTCTTTCTCAGGGTCCACAAGTGGAAAATTAATGTTAAACGTTTGTTGAAAGAATATTATAAGCTTTTTCTAGTGAATAACAAATCTGGTCAGTGGTAACATGACCTTGTTGCTTGGTTTCAAATGAAAAAACTTTAAGGTAATTTAGATCATATGGAAACTATTTCTGAAATAAGAGAAGCCAGGAAATTTCAGTTTCTCTTTTGATTCAGTATGTATGGAATATTTGCCATTCTTGGAAGTTGCTAAGCTAAAAAGTAGAGGTTGTTTTTATTTTGTTCTGAAAGTAAGTATAAATGAGTAGAGTAGATTACATTTTTAGATTCTTACATCATATCAGTTTAAAGTTACTATAGCTAGAAATCATATCATTTTTAGAAGAGAGAAAAATATACTGCATGGGGCAATGTCAATGCCACTTTCACTAACAGTGGGTATCAGTCTAGGGAAGTAGTCTTGCCTCCTTCATTCAAGGACCAGGGTTCCTGTTGTGTCCTTGTTTTTTTGCTCTTTTCTTGGATGTTTTCCCATCTGTACAGTTAAATCTATGTCCCTACTGTGAACACATTTTAACCCATTTACTGGGGAAAGAACAAAGATGAAGATAAGCATCCTGTCTTTCAAATTGTAACAAGGACATTTTCCCTTTTACTTTTGTTCACATTCTGTTAGTTTGAGTTGTTCTCACATAGTATCCCCTTGCCTTGTGGAAACTGGAAATGTGATTTTTTTTTTCTGAATGGCAATATGCCTGGCTAAATATTATTATGTGTGGCAGAGACTAGTTAGATGTTTAGCAAACCCATTTCCTAACATTTACTAATTTAGTGTGTAAAAGATAAAAACATTATAGAGGTGCAACTAGTAGTTTAAAATGCTACTATCATTTATTATCATTTATTGTGAGATTAGACATAAAAGCGAGGTCAGCCATCTACTGAACACCACCTTAAATGTAAATAGACAGGCATATTAAAGGTAAATACATGGAAAATATGTCATATACACGCAAATCAAAAGATAACCAGAATGGCTACATTAATATCAGATAAAGTAGAATTTAGAACAAGGAATATTGGTATTCATATAGTATGAAAGAGCCACTTAATACTGATAAAAAGGTCAATTCATGAAAAGAATATAGATATTGTACATATATATTCATATAATAATAATGCTTTGAAATACATGAAACAAAACTGATCTAATTATGTAGAAAAATCAGAAATCCAAACTATGTTTGGTAAAAAAATGCATTCTTTTCCCCTGAGGTCAGGGGCAAGGCAATGATATCTGCTCCCAATACTTCTGTTAAACATTGTACTATTTAGTGCTTTTGGGGTCTATCCAAGGCATCACTCCACAGACCAATGTCAAGAAGCTATGTTTTCTATTTTACAGTTTTACAGTTTCAGGCCCTAGGTATAAGGCTTTAGCCCATTTTGATTTGGCTTTTAGATATTGTGTGATATAAGGATCCAATTTTATTCTTCTGCATGTTGTGTTAGAATAAAATTAGGGCAATGAAAAGATGTAGAAGTCATCATATTCAGAAGAAAAGTAATATCATTTTTGTTCACAGGAGTTATGCTCTCTAGTATTAAAAATATCTTAATGACTCTAACACAAGCTAGTATAATAGATCAGCTTATTAATCATATACACACTGAAAACTCCACAATACATTCCTAAGGTATATCAAAGACCCGAGTAAGGAGAGAGAGGCACCCATTCTTGTACATTGTTTTGACCCTCACTCTGGGACCCACTCTGTCCAAGTCTTGTCTAGAACATACCTGCTGATTCTACTAGAGAAAAGACAGAATACAGTGAAATATTTTTGCTCTTAACACTTCTACTTACAAAGTGACTCATGTTACTTCTGCTCACATTTCATTAGCCAGAGCCACTGGCCGAGTTTATTTAAAGGATGCAAAGAAACATAATCTTTCCCCAGGAAGGAGCACTAGATATTGTTGAACATTAATACATTCTATTTCAACATCCAAGTTACTGATTAAAATAAAAAAGGAGAAATTATTCTGGTTGTAGTTTTGGCACTGGAATTAGTAAACCGTGTTTTCATTTTGGGAAGAAAAATACTCTAGATTTACTTAAAGGTTATTTCACACATTAGGGTAATTTTCAAGGAGTTCATTCATGCATCTTGTGGATTGTAGAATTTTGCCCATTTTTGGATTGAGTCATTTACTTTACTTTTTTGGCTATTGAGTTGTTTGAGTTCCTTATATATTTTGGATACTAACTCCTTATCAGATTTATGGTTTGCAAATATTTTCTCCCATTCTGTAGGTTGTCTTTTTACTGTGTTGATTTGCTGTGCAGGAGAATTTTAGTTTAATGTAATCCAATTTTAATTTTATTTCCTATGCTTTTGGAGTCATATGCAAAAATCATTGCCAAGACCAATATCAGGAAGCTTTTCCCCCTAAGTTTTCATCTAGTAGTTTTATAGTTTTATAGTTTTAAATGCTCTTGCATTTAAGTCTTTAATCCGTTTTGAGATGATTTTGTATGTGATGTGAAATAAGGATTCAGTTTTATTTTTCTTTGCTGTGGACATTTAGTTTTCTCAGTAACATTTATTGTGTGTTATTGGTACTGTTGTTAAAGGTTAATTAACTGTAAATGTGTGAATATTTTTCTGGGCTATTTCTTGTATTGGTCTATATGTCTGTTTTTGTACCAGTACCATGCTGTTTTGATTAATGTAGCTTTGTAGTATCTTTTACTCAAGATTGCATTGGCTATAATGAAGGAAAAAATTATATGATCATGGAATTTTGTCAAATGCAAGAGAAGGATGTGACACAATTCAGTGCCCTTTCATGATAAAAAAATCCTCTTAACACATTGAAAACTCTTAATGTAGAAGGAATGTACCACAACATAATCAAAGCCACCTATGACAAGCCCAACACTCACAGCATACTCAATGATGAAAAGCTAAAAGCTTTTCTTCTAAGATGCTCATTCTCACCACTTCTATTCAGTATAGTACTAGAAGTCTTGGCTAGAGTTATCAGGAAGAAGAGAAACAAAGGGTGTTTAACTTAAAAAAGGAAGAAATGAAAGTGTCCCTGTTCACAGATGGCATGATCTTGTGTATATAGAACATCATAAAGACACCACCAAAAAGTTTGAGAACTAATAAATAAAGTAAAGTTGCAGGACACATAATCAACACACAAAAATCACTGACATTTTTATACATTAACAATGAACCTTGTGAAAAAGAAACTAAGAAAACACTGTGGTTTATGCTAGCATCAAAAATATTTTAGAATAAATTTAACCATAGAGGTAAAAGATCTGTATGTTGAAAACTATAAAACATTGATAAAAATGGCACAAATATATCAAAAGTTATTCTGTATTCATATACTAGAAGAATCATTTTTTTCTCAATTGCTTTTTGCTAGTCACCCTGATAACAAAATAAAAAAAAATAGTATTTGAACAGATCTGCCTTCTTTTTGATCTTCTTCAGCTTAACCACTGAGCATTTCCATTTCTTGTTTGTCTCATTTCTGAGAACATAATTTAAAATTTTTCTTTTTAATAAGGAATTAAAAAATTAATCTTCAGTGATTCTATGTTCAGTTTTATTCACAATGTTCTTATATGTTCATGATTCCCCCCATTTATTAGTGTTTAAAGATACTCCTCTCTATCTTTTGAATATATTGAACTACATTTTTATTTACCTTAACTTTCTTATTCTCAATTGTCAACAATATTTTTACACATATAACACACTTTTATACAAAATTTATAAAGCTAAAACAAATAATTATTCAAATACTGGATTTATGGAATACAGTATGCCCCAATGGCTCTCTTTTAAAAAGTCAGGGAGAAGAAAACTTTGGCAGAAAAGCCCCATGCCAAGCAATTCTTTCTTCCTTAGATTTCTGGAAAACTGTGGGTATTAGCAATGCCTGATATTTTCATTAGTTGAAAAAACCACCAAAATCATCTTTCTGCGGTTTTGTCTTTTTTAACTTCAATCTGACTTTCCATTTTTCTAGGCAGCAGTTTCTTGCTCCTCAGTCCTTTACTCTGGCAGGGATGCTAAACCTCTGAAGGGCATTTTGAATGAAACCACTCTGGTGTTAGATAGCCAGAGGGTTGCTAATCATGAGTGATCTTTAAACTATATACCTGTCCCTTTCATAGGTGTGTTATCCACAATGCCAAGTGGTGTTACTAAGTCATAAATCTGATCCATCACTTTCCTGCTTAGGAATCTAAGGCTCTTTTTTGCCTGTTTGCTGTTCCAAGCTCGTCCATCCATGTTAAGCTCTCTATCTCCGTGAAGTGAGTTCTTTCCAATTAGCCTTCCTATTTACTACTCTGGCCTCAGACACCAAAGTGCCTTTAGACCTCCACAATTAGCCCAATGCTTTTCACCTCTGAACTTCCGCTTGTTGGTTTTAGAAAGTCTTTCCTGTAGGAATAATAATAAATAAACATATTAATGGAAGCCATCCATTTAAATCTACATGATATTTGAATAAATTTGGCTCAAGCCCAGAGACCTATATTCTAATTCTGTATGTCCACGTAAGGTCAGGGGCAGCATTTCAGAGTTTTCACTTAGATTTCTGTGTGTTCTAATGTCTTATTCTTTTATGGTGACTCTGGATCCCACCCAGTTCAGGTCCTACTGAACATTCAGTTTCACTCAGTGTCTCACTTCCTGCAACTGTTCTCTTTATGTTGTTCTGTACCAATAGAGATGTGGGAGGGGGGTGGCATTCACTTTTCTTCAGTTTTCTTAAAACCTTAAAAATTGTGTGTATAGCAGACTTTATCTTAGTCTAGAAAATGGAAGCAATGAAAGTGATTTGTAATTGATTTTAAGTTCTTGTGTATAGACCTTTAGGTATCACATTAATTGAACTTCTCACTGTATCTTTTCTCCAGGGCCTTCAACACCAGCCAGGTTGCTTTATACTTTTATAACTTGTTATCCCTCTTATTCTCCTTTTGGGGCTTTCTGTTCTACCAAGAGACTCAAATATTCTCACCCTAGAATGTAAAACAATCTTCACACAGTCTTCAACTCCGAATGGCTTCCCCTGAGTTCATTTAATCAAGCTGATTAGATTTAAAGGTTTTGAAGTTTAGATTCATTCCCCCCCGCCCCGTACCTAAACAAATCTCTATGTATGAAAGTCCAAGACCTACATATTCCATTTGCAATGAATTAAGCTAGCTCTCCTAGAAGCATAGAGAAGAAACAGCACACTTAGCATTTAAAGTAACCATCTGTTTCCTCTCCGTCAGCTGTGACACAGATGCCCACGCTTTCTAAGCGGACACCCTCTGAAACATCACTCAGCAAGATACAAGCTCCCTGAAGGAAGAGTGTTCTGTTTCATTCACCATATTTTAAATACTTGAATATTGTCTGACATATAGTACCATCAAATATTTTTAATTAAATTATATTTTGACTAGTTGCTGCATTTTTTCTGAAAGTGTTTTGCTTCTTAAAGTTATCCCAAAGCTTGGATTTAATGACTATTTAATTATATTACTGAATGCAATACTATCTTTTATTAATATAGTATTTTAGTGTTCTAAAAGCGCTCTGATATAAATTAGGCTTTGCTTAATCCTTACATGAACTTTGTGGCATGGATAGAATGGGTAATATTATTCCTGTTTCTCAGAATAAGATATGGAGACACAAAAATGCTGTTTTTCTAAACAATAGTAACTTGAACTTCAAACTTAAATCAATGTCTTAGTCTAGTATTTTTTATTAATAAAGGGTACATGCAATTAAAAAATCAGAATGATTTGTTTTTGCCTTTAAATTGCTTGATTTATGAAGAAATTATAAACAGAGGTGATTTATGAAAGCACACCACAATGCAGAAATGCTATTTTCAATAAATATTTTTAAATTAAAATTTTTCTGAAGTTACCAATTAAAAAATATTGAGGTGAAAATCACTTAACATAAATTTAACCATTTCATAATGAATAATTAAGTAATATTTAATACATTCATGATGTTGTGCAACAACCACCTCTATCTGGTTTCAAAACATTTTCATCACCCTAAAATAAAACCTCTTCCATATTAAATGTTTTCTCCCTGTTCTCTCTTACCCCTATCCCTTGGCAACCACCAATACTCTCTCTGTCTCTATCAACTTACCTCTTCCAGATAGTTTTTATAAATGGAATCATGCAAGATGTGACATTTTATGTCCGGCTTCTTTCACTTAGCATGCTGCTTTTAAGGTTCATTCATATTGTAACCTGTATAAGCATTTTATTCTTGTTTATGCCTAAATAATTTTCCATTGTATGTAGGCACCACAATTTGTTGGTCCATTCAGTCATTGAAGGATGCTTGGGATGTTTTCATCTTTTGGTGGTTTCAACAGTGTTGCTATGAACATGTGTATGTAGAAATTGGTTTGATTCTTGTTTTTAATTCTTTTGGGTATATACCTAGGAGTAGAATTGATGAGTCATATAATAATTTTCTTTCTAACTTTTTGAAAAACTGCTAAAATGTTGTTCAGCATTTACACACAGCAACTGCATTTTACATTCCCACCAGCAAAGTACAAGAATTTCTGTTTCTTATAGCTGCTCCAATCCTCGTTATTTTTGTTTTTCTGACTACGGTCATCCTAGTGGGCATGAAATGGTACTGCCTTGTGGTTTTGATTTTCCTAATGACAAATGGTACTGAGCATCCTTTTAAGTGTGTGTTAGTCATTAGTATATCTTCCTTGGAAAAATGGCTATTCAAGTCCTTTGCCCATATTTTAATTGAGTTGTATACCTTATACTTGTTTAGTTGTAAGGGTTCCTTATATATTCTGGATACTATGCCCTTATCAGATATATTAATATATATGGAAATACTTTTTTTCATTCTGTAATTGATTTTTCACATTCTTGATAATGTCTTTCGGTGCACAAAAGGTTTTAATTTCAAATAAGTGCAATTTGTTCTTTTTTGTTGCTCATGGTTTTAGTGATTATATACATGATACATATGCATTTAATAAATATATAATAACACATACATGACTGTCTTTGTATTAAACATACTACATTGTGAATTTTTGAATTGTGTCTTGGAAGAAGTCATTTAAATACAAATGAACAACTGGCCCCACAACATGAAAATACTTCCACAAGCATAATTCCTTCAAAAAGTTTCACTTGGGAAGAGTAGGAAGACTTTTGAATCATTATTTTGAAGACTAATTTCAATTCTTCACTGAATTATATAGTCTTTCTGACATTACAATAAAACACAGTCTCTTAAAACCTACTTTTTAATTTTTAATTTTTATTTAGCCACACAAGTAAATAAAATGATAGTGAAACATCAGTCTTACATAGAAACATTTAACTAAGAGACCCAAGCATCATTGCCTGTCCTCTGACTAAGATTTATTTATATACAGGGGAATCAGATATCGAAGGTGGTGTTCACATAATGTGGAAGCATTCATTAATAAAGCTCTATGAAATTATATGTAAATCAGCTGCTATGAGATGGAAAAAAGTCTACAGTTGATATCCTCCTGCTCCTTCACAAATTTCTTATTATATATTTGTATAAATAGTTAATTAATTTCATGGAAGAAATAAGACAATAAAGAATGAATTTGTTGCTAAAAGTCAAGCACATCAGCTTCCACAAGTATGTGTGTCTATGTGTCCCTTTCCTGCATTATGGAAGTGGTTATTGTGTAGTTACTATGTAATATGCAGTATCCTGGTCACTATAAAATACAGAAAAAGTCCTTATTTTCTTTGAGCTCCATTATAGTGCTAAAATACAAACAACAAATATATTTATAAAATATCTAATCTAGATAAGAAGAAAATATATTTGGAACATGTTCTGTAAGTTTTAAAAATCAAAGTTCAAAATGAAATTCACTTGGTCTCATTTTTAAGAAGGAAGCTGTGGACCCCCTAATTCAAAACAATTTAGCAAACTTGGTGGCTAGTGGCTTTCAATATGTAACTCTTTTTTTTTCATATACTTCTTAAGACTGAATTGAAACCAAGTAGCTGGAAGAGCCAAGGTGTGACATTATTGCAAACACAATGGCACCATCATTACTTTGTGTTTCATTCCAGCCACTGGTACTTCTGACCAAGAGGATGAGTGGTATGTGCCTACCTAGAACTGAATCATCTTTTGTCAAGCTAGGAAAGAAAGTGCTGATGCCGCCAGGAGTTCCTCTGGGCAGACGTCATTTGGGTTCTCTAATTTAATAGGGTGCAAATAGATCCTAAAATTAAAAACCCAGTCCTCTGTTTATTTCTTCTGTTTGGGAAGCAGTCAATAAACTCCACAAAACATGAGCTCTGTGCTGTGTTTCCAATGTCAGCTGCCCCTGGAGCCAACTTTTGCTTGCTATGAAAGGATGCCATTGACTTTCACCAACCAGAAACACAGAAGACTGACTATCCAGGAACCCCACTTTATTTTCAGTTATGGCTTCTTCTGTTTCCATATTTAAAAACAAAAAGTCTTTCTTACCTCTGGTTTTCCAGTTTAGCCAGGTCTTCAATTTTACTAACAATAATGTGTTTATAAAGTGTTTCAACCCTAAGGAAGCCCAATTCCTTAGGTGAATATATACATAGTCTTTCCTTCTTCTCTTTGCCTTCCCATCCCACAACCCTATACACACAAATCACGTCATTCATGAAATATGAACTCAAGGGTGGGGTACGCTTGATGCTGAAGCAGCATATAACATTAGGTACTGTGATTGACTTCATATGGGTTTGCTGAAAAAAATCCATTGGAAATGAAACAGCAAGGAATGAAAAAGAAGTATATAGATTTTCTAACTTAGGATTCAAAGAGAAGACTATTAGCTAATGATTAAAGATATGAATGAAAAGAGGAAATAACCTAATTAATTGTCAAAAATAACATAAACACTATACTTTTGTAATTGTGGCAGGTATTGTAAAATTTGAGAAAAATACATTTTAATTATCAATGATTTCCTGGAACAATAAGTTAAGTAGATAGATAGCATTCTGCCAAAGTAGTTGAATTAGATTCTGATTGGAATTCTAAAAATATGACAGATAGAAATTAACAAGTAACAAAAAAGAGGAAGGGGTCACAGGAACAAATATAAAGGACACATGGACAAAAACTAAGGGGGGTGGAAATGGGAGGGAGGTGGGGAACACTGGGCGGGTGGGCTGGGATGTGAGTAAAAGACAGAAAACTGTACTTGAGCAACAACTAAAATAAAAATAACAAATTCAACAAAGGAATTTTAATGGTAAGAGGGACTTATATTAGATTCCTAATTATAACCCTAATCTTGTATCTGTGTAGTGAAGGCATTAAAATAAGCTCTTCAGGTCATTTTAGGAATAAGGATTCTTAGAGAGGGCTCAACACACATGTGCACATGCACATATCAAGCAAATACTCCTTAAACATTGAGAAAGCTATAGAGAGGTCATTCCTGTACAACTACAGGTTCAACAACAACAACAACAAAATGCATTGACTACAATAAGAACAAAGGCAAAAAATTAGATTTATCTTCTTTAAGTATTCCAGTTATGTTCATATGCTTGTCAAAACAGTCAGTGACTGTTTTGTATATATCAAAGTGAATAACACCTTTTTATCCTAGCAGTTAAACTTTCTCACATTAGAGCCCAATTTATTTTCCTTGTATTATTTCTCACCCTTCTTGATACCCCTTATGCCATTAGAAAGAAAAAAAGGTCTTACCCTGCATGTTAGGAAACAAGTGGCAATTCCACTCACCATTCTACTCACACACTTTGTTTTTAATAAGCTGCTGTTTCATAATTCAATTTTGCATCTGGTGTCTATTTTTTTATATCTCAGCTAACACTTTTATTTAACAGTTTAACATTAACACCCAGAAAGTTACAGATCCACAGTCTCTTAGTTCTTAGATGTACATAGAGCTTAGAAGGTATTAAGTTCAGTTCCCTTATGTTACAGGCGAGTAGAGTTCAGAGATGGCAAAGAACTTTTCTGAGGTCACACAGGAAATTAGAGCAACAAGATAGTGATGCAGCCCTGGTCTTCTGTCTTCCTTTTTCAGACACTGCCAAACAAACTCGATGTGCCTGTCAACTTTTTCTTCTTATGGATATTCGTTGAGAACCAAACAATATGAGGACTAAATTAATCCAAGGGAGATAGGCTGTAATGCACATGTGTGTGTCTACATGAAAATTTATTTTCTCTGAACCAAATATAATGCATATTTTATTAATGTAATGGGTGTTTTTCTTCTTTAGACTCTTCTGTAATTTTTAGATTTTCTATCACAGAACCATTATTACTTTTTGATTTGAAAAAATAGAACTTTAAAATGATTTCTCCTTCTTTCTATAATATGGGAGAAATAGCTAATAGGAACAGTAATGCTTGTTTACTGATGAAAGAAATAAATTATTTTTAGACATTCAATTTAGTGTGGATATTTTCAAAATTTGTGTTTTCTGGCCTTTGGGTCATGCAGGGATTTTATAGTAAGCCAACAAAAATAGGGAAAATAATCTGTTTCCCTAGCACAGGAGGAGACTTACATAGGGGAGGGTTACTCCCATAGAAGTGGCACAAAGTCCCAGTCGTAACATGGATAGGATTGTGGCAAACTCCTGTTTGAACAGGGCTGAGATTAAGAGCCACTGGCTCCTAATTTCTTTTAGGGAAGCAGGGGTTATGAGCTGCAGTGATACTAGTAAGCACAGTCAACACAGTCCTGACTCCAGGTGAGTCTCTCTGGGCTAAAGCAGCCCCAAACCAGTCAAGGAGAGGAGAGATAGGTAGTATGCAAGGGAAGAGGACAGTAAAAGTGAGATGATGAAATGATAGACAGTATGGAGATGATTAGCACTGATCTCCCTACCCCTTCCTATCTCCCTAACTCAGCAACTCTATCAATGCATATCATGGGTTTAGGACAGTCATCCAACCTAGAAGACAAAGCAGTCCAGAGGTGTGGACAAATATTGAGAGGTGTGGGGATGGGAAAAGATTTGTGACTCTGGAAGGAAAATTCAGGTCAGGGAGCCACACCAGCCTTGCCAGGTAGTAGAATTCAGTGCCAGACCTCCCCTATTGGAGAGCATCCATGTCCTTGTGTACTGGCACACTGCTAATTTGGTTTATGTCCTGAACAGAGCTTTGCCTGCTAGTTGAAGAAATTCAATTCATGTGTTTGGGTACAAATGAGAATACAGAGACCTACAGGTATAAGATTGTTTCCTAGGTGGAAAGGCAGGTTAACCTGTGATAAAGTAGACATTTTTTCACTGTTAGGTAAATAAAAGTAGAACATTTGAGATAAAAGATTTTTTAAAGCTGTGTTTTATTCAATTTATGTTGTGTACATCTCAATAACATACCATATACATACATGTGTTAAAATAAAAATTTACCAAAAGAAGTATTCTCTAGGCAAATTTGTTTCTGTTTGAAGAGCTAAAATAAATAATTACTGAAAGTATTTTCTTTACTTAGAAAAACATTTCAATCTGAGAAGTATTGTAATTAAAATCACTGACTGTGAGATAACAAGCAAGGTTAAATAGCTAATTTTGTACTATTCTAACATTTACTATCCACATTTGTACATTTTAACCCATTAAGTCCTTGTGGGTATTCTGAGGGCAATATTAGCGTAGTCATTTGACAAGTGAGGAAACTGAAATTTAAGGAAGTCATTCAAGGTCATACATCCAGTTTATCTTGTATTTTGAAGTCCAGTAAATTTCCCCTTTCTTTAAATAACAATTTGACATAATAAAATGATCTTTTTCGATAATATGACCCTTTCTAGCTAATATCTTCTCTTCTATTCCACATAAAATAATACATTAAAATATAATAGATGAAAACATTTTTAATAAACACAACTATATTTACATCTTTGCTTAGTTCCTAAAACTCAAATAGACTATTTGAGGAAGACAACTCGAACCTGAAAGTCCTCAAGCTTCACCAAATTGTGGGTACCAGTGAACACACACAATGTCCTTGATTATTCCTCCCATTTACTCAGCTTCAAAGTCATCAACCATAATCCAAATATTTCTTAGATATCCCAGAACCATATTCATGAACAAAGCCCCACATAGTTGGTGCTAAACTCTTCTGAGGAGGATGTCTAGTGTGTTTGTAAATATGGAGTCTTCACTCCATCCTGAAGTGGCCATGTATAGTGAAAAGAGTATAGCACCTGAAGTCAGGGTATCCAGGTAAATTTGCCATGTTTTTCCCTGGGAGATCTTAAGCAGGATATTTTATCTCCAAGCCTCAATTTATAATATTGGTGATACAATAATGCCAATCAAAGGAAATGACTTGGGGATTTAAAATAAATGAGTGTGAGATATCTTGATCTAGTAAACACTTCAATGTAGTTTTAATGCATTAGACAGGAGTCTTTTGGTTTCAAGGAATAGAACATGTTTTATTGTAACTGACACAAAACAATATGCATTGCAAGTTTCAATGCAGCACACCTAATTCTTGGCCCTTCTCTGTCATTTCACATATACTCTCCCCACAGAGAGGACAAGGTAGTGGCCAACAGGTTTACAGCTTGAGATCTAAATGGAAGAAAGTCCTTCTCACACTGTGTCTTAGTGGTACATTTCAAAAAAATGTCTGATCAGCTGTAGTTGAGTTTTGAGTTATGCATCCAGTCCTTCGATTTCTGCACACAGCCTGGGTCACATGGCTACGGTTAAGGGAAGGCATCTCAGAATGACATGGGATGAAGGAAGGGCAGTTTAGCTCTGGAAAGGTGCTGGGCAGAAAGACAGTTGTCAGCTAAAATTCTGCAACTGGAAGATATTAAAACCCACATCCAGCACGTAGCTTAAAAAAAAAAAATTAACCCTCATTATTTTCAGTCCCCACTAATGGCATTCGGTACTAATTTATCAAACACTTACTGAGCTCCTAATCACTGCCAGTGATGCCAAGTACTGGGAAAACAAAGGTAGACATGATGACTCTCAATAGCTCACTGCCTAGTTGGGGAGACTTCAGTGATACAATGTGACCTCCCTATGTTAGAGACAAGCACAGAGCGCAATGAAATGCCACTAGTGCAGTGCAGGCCTAGGTTGAGGGAAGTGTGGTAGGCTGAGCCATGCTTCCCAAAGGACAAGTATATACATGGATAAGAATTAGCCAGGCAAAAGGGTGAGAAAGAACATTCCTATACAGTTGAACTATTTGGTATTCTTTGTTAAATAGTTTAGCCTTCTGCAAATCCGACTGTAAATTTCTTGATAGTGATCATATCTTGTAAGTCTTCTGTACCACATACCGTGCTTACACAGTGCTGGCTACCTTATGGACTCCTGCGGTCGAATATATTTAATGTTGGTGAGTGTCCATTTTCATCACTGGCCACCTGAAACATTTTTTCTTTCCTTAGGAAAATGACCTAATCATTAATAGTAATGGAATGGCTATGAAACAGATTGTCAGTTTTCCTGGAAAGTTTTTCAGATTTCACCAGGTTTTTATTTTTTCACACAAGGATTCTTAATATTACTCTAGTGGTGTTATTTTAGCCAAATTATGAACCTACAGCCATTGATACATGCAGTGTCTCCTCTGAACTACCCCCTTAACTGAAAAAAATAAAATTTGACTGTGCCAACAGTTTTGGTAAAACTTTTGTTTAAAAAAATCTTAGCTTAGGAAAATAAGATTGTGTAGCTCTGCCATGCCAGTCAAAATACCACCATGTCCAGAAAACATACTCGTGGGTGGTTTGATTTGCCTACAACACATAATTAAATTTTCTCTTCCCTCCTCCAATGACATATTTACATTCATCAATGGTTGCTAGTATTATATGAGTCTGTAAAACCACTGATCTCTAATTTAATTCACATGTAAACCTTAGGTGCAAGAAAGACAATACTGATTTTGAGCGAACCCAGAGTCAATTCTTTATCTCTATGAATATTTATCTGTCTGTGTTTGGCGTGAGTGGCTTTAGATATATATGTACATAGGCTGACCACAATATTTATTATTAATATATCAGATATTAGAGATAATTTTACATTTAAATATATCAGTTGACTCAGCCCTCATGTGTGGTTGGAGAAAGACAAGTATTTTCTCCGTGAGTGTGAGGTAATTGTCACTTGCTTCATTTTGATTTTGGATGTGAAGAGAATGGGCAGCAGTGACATGCCATCTCTGGATACTGTCTGGCAGCACTTTGCATTTTTCAGGCCACTTTACCAGTTCCACTCCTAATTCTCAAATTTGTTTTATGCACTTGTTTTAAAAAAAATACTGACATAATCATATTCATTGACTCCAAAAAGCCATTGGTAGCAAAAATCTCTCTTTGAACCCATTTAATGCAGCTACATCCAAGACATTTTTGAAAATGTTAAAGAGGCCTTTTTTATTTAACATATATTTCTCTTTCTGGGGCAAATAGAGGGTCCAGTGGTCCCTTCTTGGTTGGAGTGTGGACACAGAGTGACACTGACCTGTATAGCTTGAGCACAGGGGAACCCAAAATGATAAAATAAAATGTCCTGTATTTAAAAAAATGCCAGAGTACACAAGACCCTGAGGCCCAAGCAGGACAAGGGAACAGCCTCAGGTTCTGGTTTTCAGGTTGCCTGGGGTGTATTCATGAATCAAGAGGAAGGTGTTAAGAATGCTCTGACAGTGTAGAACTTTTTCATGAATTGTGTGAGGTCAGGTTTCTTCACATGGATGAATGATTTTAATAAACTTGGTAGCATTGTCACAACAGGAGGGCTGTTCCCACCATTGCTCCCCTGAGCCAGGTGTGTTCCAGTGCAACAGGCCAGCCTTGGAAGCAGAGGATGTTTTACAGAGGTCCCCTCAATTAGACCTCTAAGAAAGGGTACTGGCATTCTGAGTGAAGAGTGCGGTCTCTGTGGACTGGAAAGCAAAAGGCAGAATTGAAGTATCTAGTGGATTGCCTTAAAGGGAGATGAGGAAGTCTGAAAACAACAGGAAAATGACCTCATTATAATGAAAGCACTCTCAGAGCTATTCTCTTTCTTCTCACTGGTCAGATTGTACAGGTAACAAAGAGGGTCAGGTGGTACCTTTCCCCAAGATGTCTTCTTGTTGGCCTTATGCTAGTCAGTGTGCTTATTACATGGTGTTTTTCTCTACCCATACCCATTTAGTTAAAATAATTTTGAGTAGTCCATATTTTGCTTGAGTATCAATTAGCTGTCAGTATTTTAGGGATCATGGGGAAGTTAAATGGGGTAGAATCATTATGTCTGATTAAAAATAGATAAATCAGATCGAGAAGGCCAGTAAGAAAAGGATAGAAGGGGGGAAGAGTGTGTTGTTGAGAGGAAATATGATCCTTCCACACAGAGACAGAATTTTCTGTTTAGGTATCTGTGTGTGGATTGTGGACAGTGGGATATGGACACGAACTTGGAGAATGTGAACTTCCTCCAAATGCAGAGCCTGTTGAGACCCATGTTTGGAGAAATGATGATTGTAGGAATGGTGACTGTCACTGTTAATGGCCATGTGAGTTTACAGCAGCTTTCTCAGCAGGGGCTCAGGAACTTTCATTTACATTTGTGTCTCAGCTGGAACCTTGGGAAAGAAACATGCTTGCTTTGGGAGGAGATAGGCACTGGACTCTTGGCACCGATTTAATTGCAGTCTTCCTCACATGAACATATAACAGTTTTTGACACACAAATATTTGTTGAATTCTATGAAAAATTAAATTGAAACCCAGACATTTTACTCTTAACCTTGTGTTTAT
>PVKM010027994.1:0-18521 GCA_004027735.1 Carollia perspicillata
GCCCGCAGTCTGGAGGCGCACCGGAGCGGCCGGGCGCCCCCCCACGGGAGCCCGCAGCCACCCGCGGCGCGCATCCAGCTGCGGCTCCTCCGGCCAGGCGCGCTGCGCCCTGGGGCTCCGCGGACCCTGCGTCGCCGGCCGCTTCGGAGCTTCTGCTGCGCGGGATGGCCGGCGGGGCGGCGAGGGCCCAGTCCGCCTCCCCTGCGCCCGCCCCGGCTTCTCCCCCTGGCGGTGGAGCCTCGGCGGCCGCCGGCAACACTAGGCGCGCTGGAGCCCGAGCCGAGCCGAGCCCGAGCCGCCGCCGCTGCTGCGCGCCGCGCGTAGGCTCCCTCCCAGCGCGCCGGCTGGGGTGTTGAGGGGCGGCGGGCTGGAGGGACGAGGGCGGGCGAGGGGCGCGTACAGGGATTGGCGCCGAAGACCGGACCCTCAGCCGCGAGGGGTAAGTGTGGGCGCCTTGGAGTGCGCTTGGGGGTGTGCGGCGCAGTCCTCGATGCCCGCCAACCCTACCCCCTCACCTCTCCGGGGCCCCCACCTCCCGCACCCCTCCTCTTGCCGCCTGCGGCTTCCTCTTGTTGTTCGTTGTTTGGCTGGGCCTTTTTTTTTTTTTTTTTTTTGAGAGGGGGAGCAAGGGGTGATTGCGGTGTGTGCCAGCGGAGGAGGAAGTCAGGTGAGAGGTCCCGATGCTCCCCCTCCCAAACCAGCCTGCGTGGGATGTATCGCTCCCCACTAGGGGCATGTGGGCCAGTTTTTTTCTTTCGTCAATGCTCGGTGGAGACGATCTTTCCTAGAGGGCCTCCTTCCCTTATAGCCTGTTCTGTCCATCTTTCTCCCTTCACCCGACCCTCGCCCCTCTGAGCACCCTGTACAGGAGCGTTGCACCCCAACAGAAGAGCACGTGGCGGAAGGAAGAGCAGCGGACCCCTGGCAGACCCCACGCCGTGCCCCTGCTATTTGTTTACTGTTCATTCTCTCATCGGCCACTGTACTACTTTTCTACTCGCTGGAAAAAGACGCCTAAGCTGAGGGCCAATTTCTCCAAAAAGCTGGAAGCAGAGAGGGCCAGCGAGGAGGGCCAAGGGAACGGTTCCCATAGGGGGCTGAAACTCCAGAAACCTCTGCAAGATCAGGGGTGACTGGAAGTTCAGGACCCCAGCTAAGGCGAAACTGAAATTCAACTTGGCTCCTGTCAGTCTCCCTCTTGCCAGTCTCCCCACCAAGTCTAAGGAAGCTAACAGGTCTTTTGTTTTTACCTTGTGTGGTCTTTGGGAAATTTGCGTTGAGTATGAGAACAAAAAATTACTACTGTTTACTCAAGGAATTGCAGAAAGAAAAAAGTCTTTACTTTTTCTCTTGGTGTGTGAAAGAGAGAGAGTGTGTGTGTGTGTGTGTGTGTGTGTAGTTGTTAGGTTCATGGCTTGAACTGCAAAACGTCAGTTGTAACAATAAGAATTGCAGGGCCGCCTCGGTGTATTTTTAGAAGCTGCACTTTCTTGAGTTCTTTTCACACAAGGCTTGCTCTCTCATTAAGTCCCCATAAATAATTGTATTTAGAGAGAAGGAAACTATGGAAGCAGGAGGGAGATTGCTAAGATCTCCATCCCGCCAGCCTGGAGCACAGTTTGCAGTGAAGTTCCTGGAAAGTGACTCTGGGCTGAGAACTGTTTTTCCTAAATGCTCTGTTAGGTCCTCTCTGTCAAATGTCTATGAATAAAGCACACTGGGAAAATCCTGATATCCGTGCAGTCTTATTTTATCTTTTGCACAGTGGTTGACTCAACTTTCAAGCCCTGGTAACAAACACGTCGACTGTGCTGTATTTTGGTGTGGGTTTTCTAAATAAAGGAGAGCAGTGCATGTATTCACGCAGCTTTCTGATACGCCTGTTCTTTTCTGTCAATGGGTACTGGATTCACTGGAATGTATGCGTCCTTTTCCGTTGTCATTTTAGACAACAATTCCAAAGACATAAGAATATAAAAAGTTTCTTCTAGAGGACTAGCCCTCGTTTTTTAAGACACAGGTGCCCACCTCAACTCCTGGTTCTGTAAAACAAAGCAGAAAGGTATAAATGATGGCAATGTGCAAAACAAAATAAAACACAAGTTTTTTTTCCTGGACCGCTTCTTCCCCTACAGGACCTAGGAGACACCAAATCCTGCCTTAATTTACCAAAATGCTGAATTGCTTAACCAGTACCAATATCTCCATCTGGAGATGACATCAGGTTTGGAATGGAAAGAATAAATAAATTCTCAGTCTTTAATTACTGCTTATTAGCAATTTCTTGTAGCAGGCAGCTGATTCTCTAATTCCAAAAGCCTGAAATGAACCTTAACAGAAATTGAAATACAAAAAAAAAGGACTTTTTCTCCCTTTCACAATCTGACATACTCATCTACTCCCCCAAATTATCAACTGAGCCCCCAGAATTTAAGATGTAATATATTCCCCTGCATTAAGCTGAAGGAACATTTTTGCCCCAACCTTTTGAATTTGTTCCCGCTCCCCCAGATCATAGGCTCTATTATACAATTATGTAACGATGGGTGAAGTATATTAAGTAGCATATCTTGATAAACTTATGTAAACCTTACCCCCTGGCACATAGTAGGAATACATTAAATACCTACTGAATTAAGCTGTTAATGAAATATAGCTTAATTGGTGACAAATTCAATACATAGCTAAGACTTTTTTCCAGGAAAATAAAAAAGCATTTTACCTAGAAGTTATTAGGGTAGTACATTTATATTCCTAGATTTTTTAAAGAAATCCAAATTGAACAAATAGTTGAAAAACAAGTAAATCTGAAACATGTCAAGTAAAAATAGCTAGTGTCAAAAGCTGATTATTTTTCTCAAAAGAATAGACAATAAAATATTGCCTATTAAATAGTATGAGAGAAGGTGAGATAAAACAGTATTGACCTTCAAGGAACTTATTTGCTGGAAAATTGACATTAAAATATGAAAAGACAATAAATCAGTAAATGATTTGAATCAAAAGAATGCTTGAGAAAAGAGATGTTTTTTCTATTTTAGACCAGAGGAAATAAACATCCATGAAGCTCTGGGTTGGAGGGCATTTTTCAAGTTAATTTGCCTAATCAGAACTTTAGGGGCCATCAACACAAACAACTTGGGTTGAAGGGAAACTCACCACTTACCTCCATCAAGGTAGGAATTTTAGCTACAGAATACCTAACACGCTGTAGGGTTCAGTGTATATTGGTGAACGAACCCATAAAATCCTAAGCAGTTTATTCCATCTTTGTACCTTTATTACATTTTTTAAGTTGCACAGAATCAGTCTTCCTGTAACTTCCAACCATTAGTCTTTTTTTCTTTCACTTGCAGCAAAACAGAAAACCTGTTTTATTAATCCAGATAGGCTGTGTTATGCCAGAGTAACAAACAGTTCCAAGTTCTAGTGGCCCATACGGCAAAGGTGGTTTTCTTGGTCATCCTATGAGTCCATTTTACATCAGCAGGTCTCTTCTGTGTCTTCTTATTCAGGGTCCCAGGCTGATGGAACAGTTGCCATCTTGAAAGTTTCATGGGGCTATAGCAAAAAGGAAGATCAATCAGAAGTATCTCATGCTGGCATTTCAGTGCTATGGCCAGAAGTGACATGTTATTTGGACTCACAACTGTTGACGAGGACTAGTTGCATGGCTCCGCAGAACCATTAGAACGAGGCCAGATAGTGTAGCCTAGTACACAGTTATGATACACAGCTCCAAGGTCTCCCATACTCGTACTGACCCTTCTGCACACAATAGCCTGCAGCTAAATGATCATTTCCTGCCACTTTGGGGCCCAAATGTTCCATTCTTCCAGGTAAACATTGCCAGAGAGGCTACCAGCCTCTTATGGAGGTATGTTGTGACATCTATTCTCTCTTTGAATCCAGCACTACGATCCCACCTATATTGCGCCCCCCACAATATGGTGCTCTATCAACTTTAAAGTCACTCTTTATGTATTTACTAATACTATATACATTTAATTTTCTCAAGACTTGCTGTTCTGGAAAGGGTACAATGAACAGGAACTTTTAAGAACTGTTACCTGAAGACGGCATGATCATTATCAAAATTTGAGATTTGGTCTTGGGTAGTTACTTGGCTTATTTTAAACCTTAGAATCTTGTAACAAATTCTCTTGGAAGAATTCATTCATTCATTCATTCACTTATCCATCTTTTTGTTCATTCAATAAATACTCATATGTATCTATGAGATGCCAGGCACTCTATTAAGAAACTGAGATATGGAGATGATTAAGAGTTTTCCTCTTCAAGGAACACATTTTCCCATTGAGCAAGTAGAAAAGTCACAGCACTCTACCAGAGGCACAAAGTGCCGTGAGAATATCAGAAGAAGCAAGTCCGCCTCTGGCAGGATTTAGGAAATGTTCTTTAGAGGACTGAACTAAGCCTTGAGGATAAGTGAGGCTCCTCTAGGCAGGAAAGGAAGATGGAGGGAGGACATGTCAAGCAGAGAGACCAGCATGAGTAAAGGCCCCAAGGAGGACAAAGCTTGTTGTGTAGGGAACTACACAGAAGTCAGAGTGCCTGGAACATGGAGTCTTTGTGAAGGATGAAACCAAACAGTTTCAAATTGTGAAGGACCGTGCAGACATGCCCTAGAGTTTAGACATGAACCCATCCATCAGGGATTGCAAACTATTACGCATACCTCGGACCAAGCATGGATATAAGGAAGCACAGCAGAGCAAGATGCAACAATAAGCAGTGGTCAGAACTGTGGCAATCTGCAGAATACATTCTCTGTTTAAATGGAACAGTCAGTGCCAAATTTCAGTTCTCCCGTTTCTAAAAAGAAGCTAGAAATTCAGCTTGCATAAAAAAAACTGAAATATTAAAAGTTGAGCACTTATATTTCAAAGTACTCATATGGGGGGATATGTCTAGTGGTCAAATCGAGGTTAAGGACTGTCAATGTCTCCTACATGACAGGACACTGGGAGTCTCATGTCCCTATCTCATAGATAGGAAGTCATTAAAGATTGTAAGGATGGAAGTAACACCATCAAATCTCTTTAGAAAACACTCTGGCGGTAAAGTGGGCAGGAAAAATTAATGTGGGAGGCTACCATAGTTGATATTCTGTAATCATTTGAGGGATGAGGAAAAGCAACACTGCCCAGTTTATAGTATACAGGCCTCCATATAGTATATAAGAGGTGCCCGATAAATATTTGCAGAGCTAATGAGTGAAAGAAAAGAAAGCTCGTATTTTAGAAGGAGAGCACATTTTCGAGTGCCCCTTATGCCCTGTGCTTCCTTTGCTAGATTGTTTATTTTTCAAGAACACAATGATCTTATATTGATCAATATAATTTTATCTATGGTAAATACTGGATTTTAAAAATTCATAAATCATTCAGTGCAGGACAAAAAGATCCGTACTGCATCAGAATACCTATTGTCTAAGGCTAAGCTTACTGACCCTGCCATGAGGAATGTTGGCTAACCAGATAGTCCTTGTACTAGACCCTAAACCCCTGAACCCTCAGGCTCTATGACACTGCACTAGACCCATTGGTATAGGTCATGCATGTTTCTAGTGAAGGCCAAACTCTGTTACTACCTATTAGACTATTGTATAGTCATGGGCCTAAGACTGTCTTTACAGGATTTATTTTTTTCAATTTTAAAAACTGAGTGCACTAAACAATTCTTAGCTTCTCTCTCGCTTTGAAACCATACTTGCCAGCCACTCCACAGTCTATGATCTGTAAGAACATCCCACACTAAAAAAAAAACCTCCCCTAAAGTGATAAAAACACTAGGTATTCTTTCACAGGGTATGCTGCTGACTAGTTTCTTGTAGGTTATGTTCCCATGGGCACATCCATATTCTTAAAGCCACTCGTTTGATGAAAAAGCAAGTCTTTAAATTCTTAACAACTTGGCTCTACAAATTGTAATGTTTTCATTCAACTTTCCTGAGGTATAATTTATGTACAATAAATTCACCCATTTTACATGTCCCATGGATTTTGAATACGAAAGAGCAGCATGGGCAAATTATAATATTTTAAGTGAATTTCAGAGACCTTGTGTGTCAGACTGCCTGGATTATAATCCTCATTCAACTAGTTACTACCTGCTTGACCTTGAACAACTCTCCTGATTGTCTGCCTCAGTTTATTCATCCATATTATGGGGATAATAGTTGTACCCACCTCCTGGAGTTAACAGATGCACAGTGCTTCAATATAGATAATACTCAATAAAGACTAACAGTGTTTTTTTGTGTTAATATTATTGTTGTCCTTCGTATTCTAATGGAAAAGAAATCCTGGATCTAAACAAGAATAGAAAATGAATTGACTGGAATGTAAATTGAGTAGAAAAAAGTACCTCCTGGGTGTCTTGCTGGTGTGCCAGGGGTATACAAAGCCAGAGAATAATTATGGCCTCTATTTCTGGAATATTTATTTTTTACTGAAAGATTTTGGAAGAAATTAGTTTTCTATTAAAACAGTTACATAGACAATGGAATTCAATGCAGCATCTTGGATGACTTTTTAACAAAAAAACAAGTCTTCAAAGACCTTCTGGTTACCTGAGACTTTGAGCAGGAGGGTGGGTACTATATTTGTTTCCTTCGCTGCGTTCTGTCCTCTGTTGCTTTGAGGAAATGTTAGCAAATAACAGACCATACACAGCGGTACCATTTACCTTCAAATTGTTAAAGCATCTCCTATTTTTATATGCTATGAATGCTGCCCAGATGTAGAATCTTTGCCTTTAATAAAAATGTATATTTTAGACCAAACATGTATTAGAGTAGGGAAGAAAAGTATTAGGGCATAACCCTTGGTGAAATCAAGTCACCAGGAAGAAAACAGGAACTGAATTCCAGTTCTGATTCTGTACCTAACAAGCTAGTTGGCGGTATCCATGAAGGCAGGGATCTTTGTTCTTCTCACTCCTAATTCTCACATACCTACAATAAATACATATTGCTGAATGATCTTGGGAAGGGTGCCTCATCTTTATTAGTCTCAGTTTCCTCCGCCATCAAATAGGGAAGTTAAATCAGTAGATCTCATACTTTAGTGTGAATAGGAATTAAATGGAATGCTTATTAAAAATACAGATGTCAGCCCTGGCTGGTGTGGCCCAGTGGATTGAGCCCCAGATTGCAAAGCAAAAGGTCACTGGTTCAATTCCCAGTCTGGGCAAATGCCTGGGTTGTGGGCCAGTTCCCCAGCATGTGGTCCCCAGGTCAACCACATGCTAATGTTTCCCTCCCTCGCTTCTTCTCTCCCTTCCCCCTCTCTAAAAATAAATAAATAAATAAAATCTTTAAAAAAACTACAGATTTCTGGCTCCATGTCTATACATTCAGATTTGGTAGAAATAAGATGGGATATTGGAGAACTTGGGTTGTAAAGGGTAGAAATCCAACTTAAAAATAAAAAGTTTTTTCAGTTTTATTTCACTTTATATATCTCTGCCCCTATCCAAACATGCACACAAACTGGAAACAATACAGTGGAAGGACTGCTTTAGGCATAATGAGATCTAGCTGCTCAGATAAGGTCCCATGACTGTGACTGGGTGAAATTGTATCAGGTACCCTTACCTGCAGTCATCACTCTGGTCAAGAACTGTGGTTCTTTAACTAACCAGCCTTGGTTCAAATGCCTGCCTTGGATTTGGGAGTGCAGCTGCCCTACACAAATCATGTAGGTTGGGAGTGGGGGAGGTACAGTTCTCCAAGATAAAGTGGGAGATAATTATTCCAGAAACAGGGAAATTGAATGTTTATTAGCCAAAACATTTTCATCCACCACTGTATATTTTTAAAGAAATAATTAAAACCGTCAGTGTTTCCCTCTCTCTAAAAACAATTTAAAAAATGTCCTTTGGTGAGGATTAAAGAAATACTTAGATGGGAAGGAGCCAACAGCTATGTTACAAAAAGGATAACCAAATGCCTGCAACTTAGCCATGTGCCCTGACCAAAAATTGAACCCACAGCCCTTCAGTTCACAGGACAATAGTTCCATCCAACTGAGCCACACAGTCCAGGACTACCTATTCATTTTAGTATTGTCATTAATTTAGTTTTAGAGAGCCTTTTCTTCTACCTTCCCATTTTCACCACTGTAGCAGCCCAATGTGCAAAAGAAAGTATTTTCAATAAACAGTGCTAGAATAACTAGATATCATATAAAAATAAAAAAACTTTGATCCCTACCTCACACCATATTCAAAATTCATTTGCAATGGATTTTAGATCTAAATGTAGAAGCTAATACTTTAAAGCTTTTAGAGGAAAAGCTTTCTACTAAATAACTTGGAGAGAAGCAAAGGTTTCATAGATAAACCATAAAAACAATAACTGTAAAACAAAAATATGTAAATTATATATTAATGTTAAAAAGTTCTCATCTAAAGAATAGCAGGGGAGGAACAAAGCCTGGAAATCCTTGATTAAACAATCATCACCACCAGGGGGTTTTCCTCTTGTGCAATAGTTTAAGTTATTTTGACTTGTGAGTGACAGAAGTTGACTGACTCTGTGAGCTTAAAAAAAAAAAGGAAAAGCACATTGAGACTTTTCGTGGAATTCACCGTCAGTGTAATGGGGCCCGAAGAGTTGAAGAAGTATTTAAGGTGCTGTAAGGAATCCACCAAACTTCTCTTCCCATATGTCCATCTTTGTCTTTCTTCTTCAAAGCAGCCCAGCACCCCTTGCCCCACAGTTACATAGCCGATCATGGTTGCCAGTGTCTCTTGGGCCACAGATGTTCTGGTCAAGCCACCCAGAGAAAGACCTTCTGTCTTTCACAGTCCTCAGGGAAGAGTCTGATTGGCCTACTTGGGACCAGAGACCACTGTTAGTCCAATACACTGTGACCAGAGCCAGGACAGTATTTTAAAGAACTTAGTTCCTTCTATTCATGATGATGTAGAATGAAAGAAATTGCATTCCAGTTAATACTTACTCTATTTTTATTTATTAAACAAGAGACAGAGTTGATACGAATTTTCTGCACGGTCACAGTTTTTAATGGCTCTAAGTTTTGGTGTATTGATACAGTGCCCCTTTAGTTTCCAGCATCAGCCTCTCTGCCTCTTTACAAGTTGACTGATATATATTAAAAACCATAAAGAGAAAATTAGTCCATTTTAAAAATGGGCATATTTATTTGTAAATTATTAACCAAGATCTATCCAAATGCAGAAAGGCTTTGTCCTAGTCTGCACATAAAATAAAATTAATTTAAATAACTTTAATCAGCTTCAAAAACAGCAAATTCCAAGACAATTAGGTTAACTTTAAGAACTCATATTTATTGAGTTAACAGATGGTAAATTAAAAAACAATGAAGCTAATTTTTAAAATCATTCATTGAATTAAAAAAAAACAGACATTTAACAAAACTGTTTTTAAGCTGTGTTTTCATCCCAACGTGCATATTTTAAGATTCCAATTTGGGGGACTTCTGGGAAGACACCAAATGAGTTGCAGTATATGAACACTCTTCTACTAAATTAGTTTTTAAAAAGCTTTAGAACCACCTGAAACAAAATTTTATACATCAACAGTAAAAACATAGGAAATAAGCATATACTAGATATGGAAAGGAGTGAAAGGCCTGCTTCATCAATTCTAATTTGTTCTCTAACATGTTCCCATGGCCTATTGTGTTGCTGGCCCTGACGTACCTCGGGGCACTTCTTAGGTTTAGCAGAATGAAAGTTAATCCTGGCCAGAACTGCATTTCTTCATTTTAATGTTCACACATAAAAGACTTCCCTTTGATGGCTACTTGGGCCTCGTGCACCAGGACTTGAAATATATAAGTGATACAAAAACATTCTCCTTTGTTCTTCTGTTTTTGTCTTTGCTCTTGTTGTAAGTGCCAGAAGGTGACTCTGCAAGTTTGCAGGGAAAGGGAGATTTTGTGGAAGCACATTGAAGTCATGGGTGCTTTTCCACTTGGGTCTCCTTCAGTTTGCGAGGATGGAGCAATGAGCATATCCTGATACATGAAATGCACCAGCAACTCTGGTTGTTTCTGTGTAAGACTCCAATCATTTCTCTTGCTTCCTGTGGTTTTAGAGATGGAATTGGAAATAACATCACTGATACATTAAGATATATCATGTACATTGTACTGGCTATTATTAGCTTTAACATGATGGCACATTTAGAACTAAAGTTAATCATGCAGAAATGAAGTTATTCCATAGAAGTATTTGTAATAAATTTGTTTGAATGGCTGGTTGGTTGCTCAATTGGTGTTATAGTCTTTTCTTTACCTTGAATAGTTGCAAATTGCAATATAATTTATTTTATGGTCCTAGAAACTCCTTGTCTAAGATCTGGTCTTACTTTCCACTGTAAGTCTTACATTACCTGATGGAGAATGTTGAGGATTGTATTAACTGGTTTTGACAGACTAATTTACTGGTGCAATTTGAGTTAAAACCACTTAGAGATATAAAAACATTTGTTATTGATATTACTGTAGTAAAAATAATCTTATTGTGTATTTGAAACTTTTTAGCTGCTAGTCCCTTTTCTTCTTGAAAAACTTGTTTTTATAATAACCTTTTGATAATGTGAGGTTTCTCAGAAATGCAATTATAACAATATAGTAGGATAGACTATATTGTTTTTAATTAAACAAGAACAGGTAAAAATAAGAATAGACTGTGACTAAATAAAAAATTCAGTAGGTGAAATTTTTGTTTTGCAGAAATAAAAATAAGGGATACAAGAAGTTCATAAATAGTCTAAACATCCAAAGGAAATGGGTAAAAGTTAAAAAGATAAGAGGAAGTAGGAAAGACAAATCACAGAGTTCTAACTTAGAATGTGAGCTCCCTGAGAGCAATAAACATCTATTATTACAACCCCATTCCTAACAGAGTGCTTCACACATGGTGTATTCTATTGGTGTTAAATAAACGCTTCTTGAATTCATGAATAAAATAATGGGTGTTTCCCTGAATATGAAGATTATGGATCAGAAGTAAACATTAAAGTTATAATAGAGGAAAACTTTATGAGGAAAAACTTGCATCAACATTGTAAGGTTTCTTTTGAACAAAATTAAGGAGTAATAATAAATGTCTAGTCATAAGCTGGGCAATTTTAAAATTTCTAGGCCAAACAAATCTTGCAAATAGGTGAGGAAAAAATCTATATTGCTTTTGTAGATTGGCCTTATATATTTTTATATCAAACAAGAACCTTTTTAAGACCACAAGTAAATTTCTACATAATTTTCTGAGAGACAAGTTAGAGTTGCAAGTTTTGGGTCTACCTAATTGTTGGTTTATGTGTAAAAGCAATAGAATAATATAATAAAATATTCAAGATGCCAAAACATGTGACATTGAGAATATTTTCTGCAAACATTTCAGAGATCTCTTCCAGATCACTGAGAGGTGGGGCAATATAAAAACTCAAGAATAGAAAATTTCTGGAGAAAAGATTAGTGCTAAGCATTAAAGGTAAAGACAAAGTCATAAATCAATGAAGTCTAGTGATAATTGAAGTGAATTAAGAATTGATGTTGGTAGTTAGATTTTTTTTTTACTAAGGGAGCAATGTTTTCCATAAAATAACCCTGAAAAAGAGGTTTTTAAATTTTTAAAGGAAGAGTCTGTAACTAATGTTCATAATGTGGAAAGAGGAAATGGAGAAAACAAAAGTGATAGAAGTTGTTGCTTTATTTTTAAATCATTAGATAAGAATACAACTAAAGATACTTGTAAACATTTTAATGCAGGCACTGGTTAGATTGGAAACAACATATATATTTTATAAATAATTGTAGAAGATAAAAGTAAACAAAACCTGGGTTATTCAAAAGACCAAATGATAAGGAGACAATAAGGAACTATTGAAAAGAACAAAGCATAAAATAATTACAATTAAGCTTTAAAAAGATCAAAACCATGAACAGTAAAATGACAACAAACTCACAGCTATTAACAACTGAACCTAATAAAAAACAACAACCAAAAACAATCTAAGCAAACCACTAGAACAGGAACAGAATCACAGAAATGGAGATCATATGGAGGGTTATCAGCAGGGGAGTGGGAGAGGGAGAGAAGGGGAAAAGGTACAGAGAATAAGTAGCATAAATGGTAGGTAGGAAATAGACAGGGGGAGGTTAAGAATAGTATAGGAAATGTAGAAACCAAAGAACTTATATGTATGACCCATGGACATGAAATAAAGGTGGGGGAATGTGGGTGGAGGGGAGTAAAAGGGAGGAAATGGAATGGGACAACTATAATAGCATAATCAATAAAATATATTATTTTTTTAAATTATGACAAGTGTAAATTCCTTGTTTAAATGAAATGATGTTCATATTAAATTGAGATTAAAAAAAACTTTCTGATTTGTTGGTGCTTACAAGAGTCATATTTAAAGAAAAACAACAGAAATATGTTTTTAAATGGCAAAGTATTTTCCAGCTTAATCTGCTCACACATGTAAATTAAATAAAGCAATATGAATATTAAACAAAGAGGAATTTTTGTCAAAAAACAGTAAATAAGGTAACAGAAATACTTTGTAATCATTAACATTGTAATATTAGTGAAGGGACAATGGTACTGAAAGATCATGCTTTAGATAACTCTAAATAAAAAAAATAATTTATACATGCTATACTTTAAATGCAATAAAATATACCAGAACCAAATAAAGTCATATATACTAAGCAATGCAAAAGTTTATAAAATTAGAAACTATACAAATGAAATATGTGACATCAGTAGGTTAAATAAGAACACGTTGTTATTTTAATGGATTATTTTTAAGAGCATTGGAAAAAATTTCCTCAATCTGATGATAAATATTTTAAACTAATAGTCAACCTTAAAATTAATGTAAAAATACTAGAAATGTATATGTTTAAAAACAGGGGTGGGAAAAGAAGTTGGTATAATGGTTTTGCCATAATAATGTTATTAAATGTTATTCTAAAAGCCCTGATGAATGTAATAAAATATATTAAAGAAAGAAGAGCTATAAAGAGTAAAAAAAATTAGAACATTACCATTGTATGTGGAAAAAAATATTATTATAGTTTGAAAATCGAAAGATGTCAATGGAAATTTGAAGACGTAATACATTAGTAAAATATTAGAAGTCGTGAATATTTATATAAATTAGTGAGTAATATTTCTAAATAACTAACAATCACTAACTCAATATAAACTTTTAAAACAGATTCATTTTACAAGAACAAGAAAATATATTAGCTCTATAATTGTTTTATTTTTTTTTATTTTAAGAGATTTTATATATTTTATTTTTAAGGGGAAAGAGAGAAACATCAATGTTTGGTTGCCTCCTGTGCGCCCCCGCCGAGGACCTGGTCCACAAGCCAGGCATGTGCCCTGACTGGGAATTGAACGGGTAACCCTCAGGTTTGAACCCTTAGGTTCAAAAGCCTATGCTGAATCCACTGAGCTACACCAGCCAGGACTATAACTGATTTTAAACAGATATATGTGACCTATCTAAACAAAAGTTTTGGGGAGCCAAAAACATTAAATTAAATAATCAGAAGACTATTTAATTATTATTTATTTTGCTTATTTTAATATAGCTGAAGTTCTCCTAAAAATCTTTTTGAAAGTGATAAAATTATTAAGTTAAATAATCAAAAGACTGCCTCTTGCTTGAAAAGATAACATAAAAATTTAATTGTTACTTCTTTCCAGCATGTAGATTTAATGGAAATCTAGTATCAATTTCTCTTTTGTTTTTCACATTTTGAGGTAATGGTGAGGGGAATTTGATTTTGACATAAATCTGGAAGAGAAAATAAACAAGAATAGCAAGCAAAAATCAGAATGGAGAAAGAAGAGTAATGTGGAGAGACTAGTGTTATCAAATATAAAATACATTATAAAGTTATAATAATTAAAACCATGTGATACTGGCACCAAATAGATAGATTAATGGGGCAAATATGTGATCAAAATAAGTTATATTTTATATAAGAATTAAATATTTGATAATAGCAGGACATAAATCAATGGAGAGGGAAAATATTTTGTAATACATGGACTGATTAACAGTTTGGAAAAAATCAATATACACTTATCATACACATGTAATAAATTAGCAAAACTCAAATGATAGGAAGTCTAAAGGGATTTGTTTTTATAAGCTGAAAATACTATAACTAGCCCTGGCTGGTGTGGTTCAGTGGACTCAGTGCTATGCCAGCCTGTGAACCAAAGTGTTGCCAGTTTGATTCCCAGTCAGGGCACATGCCTGGCTTGCAGGCCAGGTCCCCAGTTGGGAGAGAGGGGAGTGAGAGGCAACCACACTTTAATGTTTTTCTCCCTCTCTTTCTCTGTCCCTCCTCCTCTCTCTAAAAATGAATAAAATATTCAAAAATATAAAATACTGTAACTTATTACAAGGTGAAATGGAAGATAAAATAGATTTGATTATATTGAAACAACAATAAAATAAACAAACAGTAGCCCAAGTACAATTATTTGGGTGTAATAATAAAAAGATTAGTACAATTATTACACAGAAGCTCATACAAACTCATAATAACACTGCAACTGAAAACTAATAAGAATAGAATCACACTTAACCAATATATGAGATAAGACTAAAATCACATTTCACAGAAGATGAAATATAACACCTTTGCAAACATATAAAACATTTACCCTTATTAATAATCAAGTGAATATACATTAAAACAAAAATAAGTTATATTTAGGTTGAATTCATTATTTTAAAATTAGTGCCAATGACTTATACTCCAGCTGTTATAGATTATTTTCATTTAGATCAACTCATCCTCCAACAGCAAAGAGAAAAGATGGATAAAATATATAGCAAATATTTGTTCAAAGGAATCAGAGGGCTTCCAATTGGGGAACACTTGAGATGCCATGAACCCAGAGAGCAGGAAGTCCAAGAGAGATCTTACTTCCTTAAATGCCTATCAAAAGCTAACATAAAACATCACTTGAAATGGATATGATCAACCAAAGGCTCAAATCATCTCTACAACATTTTGTACACAATGTCCAACATTTAATAAAATTATGAGATACACCAGTAGAAGAGAAAAAGTGACCCAAAGTAGACCTGCAGGAGATCCAGGTACAGGAGTATACCTGACTTCAGATGAGAAGATAATTTCAGCGGGTTAATGGAAACTATGGTAAAAATCAAATGAATATTCCATGACTGAGAAATAAACTGATAGAAATTAAAAACTGAATAGATGGGTATAACAACAGATTAGAAAAGTTGAAGAACAAATGGATGATCTGGAAGACAAAGCAAAAGAGAATTTAATGTCAGTAAGGGTGCACTTCAAAATGGCTTCTTTTTACATAACTGCTGACATATAAGTCTATATAACACTTTTTGAAAATACTTTGGTAACATCTATCAGATATTGGATGATAAAGGTTCATACCTTTGGACCCAATAATCTTATGTCTTAGAACTTGTGATAAGGAAACATTTCTTTAAAATGTGAATTTCCTTATGGTTTTATTATCAAGAAGCTCAGTCTCCGCTTGTGCCATGTCTCTGAGGACGTGCACATGAGTGATTGAAAATGCCCATAGAAACCTGTTACATTAACATTACCAACACTAAATTAGAAAAAGTATTTATCTGCTTCCCAATTTGCACCCTTCTCCAGAAGCATGACGTTTTGCCAGCTTCCTGATCTGACAAGCTAAGTAACAATAGAAAGCTATTTAAGGAAGAGGATGGTTGTTGTAAGTTGGTTTTTCTGAATCATATGCGCTAGGAGGCCTGAAAATGAGCTTTCAAACTTTACTGTACCTAACAAATCAATTGAGTTTGGAAGAATTTGGTAGAATATTCTCATTACTTAAAATAGTTTCATCAAAATTGTACCCCCCCAAAAAAAAACCTGGTTAAGATGCCAAGATCTATTGTTAGCTGTCTTAATGCCTAGAAACCCCTGCCAATTAAACTGATGGGTGTTTACCATGCAGAACATTGCAATACCTGAAAGTGTAAAGGATATAAATTGCCATTTCATACAGTGTGAGAACATTGCAGGATGTTGCAGGCCTCTGCTCTTATAGGACTTCAGCTGTGTGAACCAATACGTGAAACCTCCTACATGAGTTAGCCATTTCTTTGAAGCTGTCTGTCTCTTATCTACCTCTATCAAGATTCTGTGACATTCACTGATAATGTCCTTTGGTTAAACTCCCTAGTAATTCTGAGCTCTATACTATGGTAAATGTCTAACAAATTGCTTTAAAGTCTGAGTTTTCCATTTTTGCTAAAGTTACTATTCCCTTTGAAGTTATTCATGAAAACATCTCTGGGTTAATCCACCCCCACCCCCACTTTGTTTGAGAATGTAGCCCCAACATTTCACACTCTTTTTTTCTAATAGCCTTGTTCTAACACAATACCACTTGTTAGGACAACACTTAGTATCTAAGTAACAGGCTAGCATTTCACAATTAGTGATGACTGGTCACATGAAGAACAAGAGGAGAGTATGGTAATAGTGGAATTCCTTTTTCCTTTTGGAAAAATGGATCAAAAGATTCATTCAGGAAATGAAAAATCAACAACAAATCAATAATAAAGTGAGAGACTATGTTACTAAAAGATGATCTCAAGATTATTTCTGTAAAGGATATTCTCAAGATTATTACTATATAATGAACACATTTCTTATATAAATAAATGCTGGACAATTTATTTTCACGCTACAGGTGGAGGTGATTTCAAATGTTCATGTTGCCAAATGAAGTTAAATGGAGTTGGGTTTGGTCTCCTCTCTAAATATGCCTTCAATTTCTGAAGTCAGGCAAGTTTCTAAACAATTCTGGGCTTCAGTATCTCCACTTAAAAACAGGGGAGCAGTATTTTTCTATTAGGTTATTAAGGCAAAATATCATAACATAAAACAGCTGGTAGCCAACAATCACTTTAATTAGTATCAGTTCTCCCACTCCTATTTATTTATGCAGATAGAAAGCAAAAAGATGACACACAATTCTGTTTTCATCTTCATTATATTCTTTATTGATTATCTTATGGATATAATCATTGACTCAGAATAGGTGAAATTTTCATCTCTCCACTTTTATTCCTTTTTTCAGTTCTCAGTGCTTTGAAGAACATCCACTGTGAGTTAAGTAATAAGTGGTGTGGGAGATCAAAAGGAGAGCAAATTATTGGTTCTATTCTCCAGGAGACTGGGGTCTAGAAAGGGCGGTTATATTTTTTGAAAATGCCAGTAGAGAGACAAAATAAAATATACATTAGTTTATAGGAAGGAAAATTTATTTTAACTAGGATTATCAGGGAAGGCTTTATGGAGGAGGTAGTGTTGGATTGGGTTTTAAAGAAGGGATACGATTGGGACGGCAGGACGAGTGAGGATACAATGAGCCAAGACTGAAGTAGTATGACTGAACAACAACAACAAAAAAAACAACAACATTGACCTAGAACTGAAAAGACCTGAGTTGGCATTACCTTGATTAACTACTTCTCCCTGGCCTTCGATCTCTTCATCAGTGAAATATATAAAGTGCTCTCTGCCCTGTCCGTTTTTCAGGGCTCTGGAGAAGATCAAATGGGAGCTTGAACATGGAAGCTCTTTAAAAAATATGAAGCCAATCTGTAAATGAAAATGATACATTTTTTTCTCTCTTCCCTCATGTCATGAACTTTCTGAGGACCCTTGACAAAGCCAGTCCTGTTAGACTTCGAAAAAATGTTTGATGAAGTATATTAAAAAATCGCAACATAAACCTTAAATATTCATAGTTTTTATTTGTCAATTGTGCCTCAATAAAGCTGGGAAAAAAGTTTAATGAAGTAATGGACCATTGAATGAATGAATGCATGAGTGTTATGGATTGAATGTCAGTATCCTTCATCTGTGGAAGACCCAGTCTTCGATGTGGTGGCATTAGGAGGTAATTAGGCCTTCGGGGAGTAATTAGGTTTAGATGAAGTGAAGAAGGTGGAACCCTATGATGTAATTAGTGTCCTTACAAGGAGAAGAAGAGATACCAGCACTTCTTCTCTCTACCAGGTGAAGATACAGTGAGAAGGTGGCCGTTGGCAAGCCAAGAAGAGGGCCAAGGTCTGAAATGACTGGGACCTTGATCTTGGATTTCCCAGCCTCCAGAACTGTGAGAAATAAATGTCTGTTGTTTAAACCACATAGCCTACAGTATTTTGTTAGAGCCTCCTGAGCAGACTAAGACAATGAGGGAATAAATGAATGAAACAAAGCAAAGGCACAGATTAGGAAAGCATACTTATGAACAAGGAATATAGGGTTGTCTTTGAAAACATGTACTATAGCTGGGTGGTAGGAATGTGACCTGAGGCTACATGGAATGGGTCTAGTAGGCCAGGGCTTCTCAAAGTGTTTCATGGACAGGCAGCACCAGTATTATCTGGGAACTAGTTAGTAATGCAAGCTTCTGAGCCCCTACCC
>PVKM010027995.1:0-18512 GCA_004027735.1 Carollia perspicillata
AGCAGCTTGATTTAAAAATAAAAGGGCCCAAGCCCTGGCCAGTTGACTCTGTTGGTTGGAGCATTGTCCTGTATGCCGAAAGGTTGTGGGTTCAATCCCCAGTGAGGGCACATAGGTAGGTTTCAGGTACAATCCCTAGTCAGATGCAAATGGGAGACAATCAGTTGATATTCCTTCTTACATCAATGTTTCTCTCTCCGTCTCTCTCTTCCTGTCTCTATAAAATCAATAAACAAATCCTTGGGAGAGGATTTTAAAAAAATGAAAGGGCCCATTCACAAATTATTTCATCTCTGTGACATTACCAAATCTGTTTGAGGGACTCTTTAATGGATAAACCAGTTGGTTGGCAACGTGAAAACACAGCCTTGCCTAGAATTTAAAATAATTTTCCAAGTCAACCAACTCAGTGAAAACAAAATTAAACCACACCAGCAAAGAATTTCCCAATGGATGGGTAGAACTCCCACCTTCCAATCTGTTGTTTTGGAGTCACAGACACATGCTGCTTGGTCTTTTGATCTTTTGAACTACGTCTCTCTGCCCTTTAGACAGGGAATGCTTTATAGAAGATTGATGTAAGTTTTCTGATGGAAATTTCTGTGATGTAATAAACTTAGAGAAATAAAGGTTATAGCTGATTAAGGGTGGCAAAGATAGTTATAAAGACAAAGACATGAGTGGCAGGAGAAAATATTTTGCTGCACCGTTGCCTTAGTTGGGCTTCGGTGAGAACAGAGGAAAGTGGCCAAGCGTGGAGGTGAACAGTGGATGTGGAAAGAACACCGCAGAGCAGACGGGGCTCCCTGTGGAGGCTGAACGGGCTGGCGGCCCGGCACTGAGCAGAGAGCGGGGGCAGAGTTTTCAATGAGGACCCAGTCTCCTGGCTGGCAGGGGACAAACACTACTCCTAATTTATACTCAGAAGTTATCTGATTATCTCTTTCCTAGCTTATTACCTAAAAGCACTACTTCTAAAGTTACGAGCTTTGCCGACTCTTTTGTTTTCCCCACTGTTCTTGAAAATGTCACACACACACACAAAGAGTTGGCGTAAAACAGAGTTATTGTAGTTAAGATCCAATTATTTAGATGGAAAAATTAAAGTAGAGACTTCTTTGGGAAAAGCGTGTAAGACAAACAGAACCTGAACTGACAGTAATTCTAGAAAAACTCACAGGAGGGACCAAAGAAGTGAGATGAAAAGAAATCAGAGCTCCCTGTGAAAAAGGTCTTTCTCTTTCAGCTAATAAAAATAGTCTTTCAAACAAGCTGATTTAAGACTTGCGCTTCCAGGGCTGAGCTGCCTGCCTTGCCATCATTAGTTCCATAAACCTGGGGAAAGGCGTGCCAAAGAAACAATTAGTTTATGCTCCGCCACAGGGAAGGTGGGCAAGCTAATGCAGTCTCTGTCTCCAAAAAATGGACGGGAAGCTCAGGTTGTTTTTGGTTGTTTTGTTTTTCCCTGTTAAAATCTTTTTCGAAAAAAAAAATTCTGGAAAAATATCACAAAAAGAGAAAGTTTGTTATTTATCCTAAATCTATAGACTTTGCATGTTAATTAAGGGCATTGAATTTGTTTCCCTGTTAAAACTAACAGTAAATAGTGATTTTGAAATGTCGGGGAATTAGGACCTTTCTCCAATCTACTAATGAATTGACCTAGGAGGATTGCAAATGAAACCAGTTTCAGCTGATCTTTTGCCTCAGGCGGGGCTCTGCTAATTCTTCGGTCATTGCCATCGCTATTGACGTTATGCTAGATGGAGTCTTCTGACCATGTTTGAGGATTTGTGAACAGTGATCTGTATCGCTGTATGGAACGCCTTTTCAAAACTGCACTTGCGAACACAAGGTGTGGTTCCTCTGGAGGCGCGCTGAACCTAAGACAAACTGAAACCCTGGGCTGCCACATCTGCGTGGTCTAATTTCTGACCTCGTCTGAGAGCGCCCACCTCACTGACAATGACGTGGCCTAGGGACCAGCGCTCCTGAAAGGGATCAACTGCCATTTCCGCCTGGAATCTGGGCACGGGGCACCTCCAGAACAAGACTGAGCAATAGACTTTGTGATAGGAAAGTGCACAGCACATAAATTTTAAAGCGAAAATGAGTCTTGTTGAGGCCTAGTTCGATGTATTAGAATACCTGAATGAACACTGGATGGAAGCCTATGAGCAGAAGCTGTGACTTAGTCTCCATATTTGCCTCTAGTCTTGGGCTGTTTCCCGAACATGCTACCAGGAGTCTATTCACAGACCACTCTCTCTTTGCTGTCTTTTCATCCCAGGCACCTACGTAGAACTTGGCAATGGCCTCTTCCTGCTTTCTGTATTAAGACTTGATTCTACTGCCTTATCTGTTGACCTTGATATCCCAGCTCTGGCATTGGAGATCATGAATTCAAACTCCTACACACTAACCACACTCGTACCCCATTGGCCTCACTACTACTCGGTTGGTCTCACTACTACTGTTTTTGGCTACTTTAGAGACATCTGGGTTCTTTATGGTTTGTGTGTGGATGAATGCTCTTCCTGGCTCCATTTTCTTAGCTTTCTTGAACTATCAATTCAAACACGCTTTGTTCCTTTATGTTCTTGCTTGTCGTTTATGGGAGCCACCTGAAAAACCCAAACCCGGTCTATCCACTTCTCTGCCTTCCCCACACCTACACCTGGCGTGGGCTGGGCTCCTTCCTCGCCCCTCTGCTGCTCTCTTTCCCCTTTCTTGCCTTTGTTACAGGAAAGATAAAGACTCACTTTCCTAAGTTCTCTTGTATCTGTAAGTTTCGTATGACACAACTCTGGCCAGTTAGACGAAAAAAAAACGTGTCTCCAAAAGCTATCACACTTTTGACTTTTACAATAATTGTCTGTCTTTCACTTCCTTCTTCCTTTAAATGCAAATGTGGCGCCCAGAGTTCTAGCAGCCATCCTTGAACCACGAGCCGCGGAAGTCACCAAGACGCCATTCCTGCCCTCACTGGAAGGCGGAAACCACCCCTGCAGCCACCATAGACAGAACTCTTAGTACATGAACAAAAATAAACTGCTATTTCTTTACACTGCAGTGATTTAGCTCTTTGTTACCTGAAGAAGGAAACCTCTGATATTTCTGGTTTGTTGAATGACCTGCCGGGTAAATAGCTGTTCACTGGCTCAGATCGTTGTCACAATAAAGTTACGGACTTGAACATCACACGGATGGATGCTCAGTACTGCCCAGTGACCATGCCCTTCTTTTCCTTCTCTTCTGTGCACACTGTCCAGGTCTCCAGAGGACCCATGTTCAACCTCCTCCTTTCTGTTAACCTTGTGAGTCAATAATTCTCCTTCCGAACTTATGAAGCAAATACAAGCAGCCATTCCTTCATCCCCTGCTGCCCGTCTTCCGCTGCCACCACGCAGCCCTTCCCCATTCCACCAACCCTGTGTCTGGGCCTATTTGACTGAGCAAGAGAATTCCATGAAGTTCTTCACTCTTTGTTCATACACACTTCAGCTTCTTCTTTTCATTAATTTAATTTTATGTTTTATTGTATTTTTTCCATGGCCATTTAGCCCCCTTATACCATATCCCCACCTCAGTGAGTCCTTTTCCAGAATATTCCTCAAAGTCTCCTTATCCTCTGTTGATTCCTGTTAATGTTGATGTTTTCCAGGGTTCTGTTATACGCCCTCTTATTTTCTCTCACACTCAGGTTTTTCTCTACATCTGTATCTGAGTGTACAGAAAACCTCACTTCAATGCCTTAGAAGCTTTTCAAGAGCAACAAGTCCAACTGCGAATTCATATGTCCTTGGCCCCAACCTCCTACTGTGTTTGTTTGTAGTCTCAGGGAAAGACATCATCCCGTATTCTGTTATTCATGCCAGAAATGAGGCATTTCTTATTCCTTTACCTCCCTTCAACCTCCCATGAACTTCATCCGTTAGTCTGCTCGGTTCCACCACCCAGACATCTCAGAGTTCTGGACACCTTTCTCTGAACCCAGGCACTTTTCTAGACTCAGCGTCTCTCTCCTGGATTACTGCCTTCATCTCAGATCTGGGCATCCTGCCCTGGTCTGCTCACGTCCACCCCATTCTCCACCGTCCGCACCAAGTGATCTTCCTACAATACAGTTCGTATTATTTCACTCCAGTCTACCACTCCCCTCATCCTCAACCCCCAGCTCCTGCCTCCAGGTTTGAACTGTGGGAAGAGATTCTATATAGCTACATCTACATCTTTGTCTCTGTCTCTACACCTATGTCTCTATTTAATCTCTATCGGCAACTATACCTATTTCTGTATCTACATCTTCCCTGACCAATATCAATCAGCAACCCTGATCCTTTATCTTTCACAGTTTCATGTTTTTGACCTCAGGAAGGAAGGAGGGTAGGAAGTAAGAGATAATACACAATTTATCAAAAATGCCAACCTCAGTCACTTTCAAAGTGAGAAACTTCTAACCAAGCTGGAGTAAGAATAAAATGATACGACAGCATTTAAACCAGAAAGTTCGGAGCCTTTAAGACTGTACTTTATGGATTCGCCTTCATTCTGTTATCTCCTGTCTGAGGCTCTGCCCTAGAGACTCCTTCATTATACTCTTCGTTATGATCCATCACCAAGACCTTGAGATGGAGCACACTTGCTATGCTTTTAAATGAACACATTAAATGTGTTCAATGACCCAAGGAAGGTGTTTAAGAATATCTGGAATGAGTGAAATTAATCTTTCACTTACACAGTGTCATTTCTACACTCTATGTGTTGTTCCGCGCATCCTGGCACCAACTCTGTGAGTGTGGTGTTATGATGCCTGTTTTCAAAGCAAGTTGGTGATGTTGAGAGATTAATTGCTTGTGTGTGTAAGGTCTCAGGATTCAGGAATTTACATTTGGGTTTTCCGATTCTAAATTCTATGTTCCATAACATAAAAACAAGTTATGCCACATAGTATGTGCAAGACACATTCATCTATTTTATCTTAATTAGTTTAAAATAATAGAATACCTGATCCCCCATAATGGAAAGCCTCCAATTTTCCCCTCCATGCCGACTTCCAGGTGGAATTATGCAAACCAGAAAGAGCTAAAACACCTTAATTAGCTAGGCAAAACTGCAAAAAGCAAACAGTTCTAGTTGCTTGGTGTATACTCATTTATTTAAGTAATACCCTAACAATACTGGGAAGTCCCTCCTTGAGCCCAGGTATATCCTGCTACCACTCACTGACTCAGAAGGAAATGAGGGGGGCAGTGAGACTGTCAGAGTGTAGTTGCTCCACCAGACAATGACTACCGAGGGTTCTCTGTTCGGTAAAGGGACTTAGAGGCTGAAGAGACAGCAAGTGGGGTATTGGGTGTAAGGGGTGCCCACCGTCTGTTAGAACACCGCCAGCAATCAGCCAAGGCCATGCCCTGACTTTGCTTCTCACTCTTAGCTCTAGCGAGGCACGTGTTGTCCTGAGGGAGGGGCCGTTTTATGGTTCTAGAGTTCAAATGAACGGAACTGCCGCTCATAAATTTCAAATGAATTTGTTTTCAAGAATTTTCTGAATCAAACAGCGAAGCTATTTAGGAATCATTTTCTAGAACAAATGGCAAAGTTAAGTTGACGTGAGCGACACCAGACTTCAGTCCTGATAGGTAAGCTTTGTGGATATCGGTGGCCTTGGTTCTCATCAGCAAGTCAGCCTGAGATAAGAAAGAAGTTAGGGCCTCGTCTCTTGGCCTGGGGTGAGGAGGGAATGGGTGTGCTCACACCTGTCCTAAAAATGAAAAGAGATACCATCTGATGGATGCCCACACCTATGTTAGGGCCCTCGTTCAGTGTGCCTAATCTGAGTGTGTCTTGTCTACACAGGAGTGTGCTATGTGTAAAGCATGGTGGCCAAGTGGTTACCGTTCTTCTCTGTATGAATGTGAACTGCCCACTCTCCAGGAAGACTCCCAGAATAACCTGTGGTTCAGCAAAGCTCTGTCTACTCACCTACTGAGGTGAGGAGGAGCACCACCTAGACACAGTGTGGTCTGTGTCTGAAGGAGGAAGGCAGAGGCGGAGATGTATAGGATTTGGAGGTTGAGGACCAGGCAGTTTAAGGAAGGTCTTGCAATTCAGGGGCCTACTTAAGGTAGGACAAATTCATTACGTAAGACTTTAGAACTGATGAACACAAGGAGGTAAGGGTGTTAAAGGAGCCTTGACACAAAACCAGAGTTATAAAACAAGGATGAAAACCTTTTTGGCCTCTCCATGAAAATCTTCCTTAAAAATGAAAGCTGACTTGTCGGTCAGCGGTTCGGACAAGCAGAGGTCCTGGGCAGTGAAGAGGACGGCCCACCAAGCCTGTGTACGGATGGGCAAAGTGCAGGGGGGCACAGAGAGACCCCACATTTCAGGGAGAAGTCATTCTTTCCCTATTCCAGGAGCAGAGAGTGAGCTCGTAACTTTCCAAGGGCCACACATCTTCAAGATCAGTAGATTTCTTGGGACTGTTTTGATAAAGATGTTAGACCTTCCTTCCCCTCCACAAGAAGAGTGGCTCGTGTAGAGTTTAGTTAGTTCTGTTCTGATTTTGAGAGCTGAAAATGCTTTGAGGATAATGGCCCGATTTCTTTGTGGCAATACCACACACTAAAGCTGACTGCTAAACGCTGTCTGAAAAGAGGACTTTTTAAGTCTTTTCAGCATCAAATTTAAGATCATGGCCTTCATTTAGATTGTGTATTTCCACCTTACTCCCTTCTTGAATTTCATATTTCACACAATTACTGGAGAAAAAAAACTACCACTATATCTTGGATGTAGCAATGTTGCAAAGAAGCAATGAAATTAGATTTCAAGATAACAAAAACTGAATTTCCATCTCTATTCCCCTTGGCTATGTGCCAGTTAACTGCCAGTGTATTTTGCTATTTATATGACTGTTTATACAGTCTCAATACTTTGTACAAAAAAATCTGAGGTTTCATAATCATCATTATAGATTTTACTCTTGCAATAGCATTTATGTATAGACCAGTTGACTGATACAATTCCAACATATGAAGTACATTCCAAGCTACATTTAGGATGCGTACCTAAATCCGAAAGTGTGGTCAGATAGATGTCAACGATAAATCTGCGTGACATGCCTCCTTCTTGTTTCTGAGATTAAAATTGATGGCCGCTGATAGGATCTCACACTCACGGATGCTGCAGAGTAAGCTCCGTTCAGCTTTTAAAAAAGGACACTCGACTAGGCGTTCATTCGGCTTATCAGTTACAAACGTCAAGTCACACCAAAGGCCAATGGGAGGTTTTCACCACTTCACAAGGCCAAGTGGTATTCTGGCACCAGCCAAGTCATTGAGCTTACGGGCCCTGTCTTTCCTTTGAAGAGTTCAAGAAACAGAAAATTCAGGGATTGAAACAAAACAGCAGTACTTTTTAATTTGCTCATTTTTATTCTTATTTTTTTGTAGAGAGTAAGGTTTTTATTCACTCTCCAAGAAAGGCAAGGGGCATGGTGTGGAGAGAGACTCCAGCCCTGAAGGGTGGGGCCTTTGAGCTGTTACTGGATGGTAATCAGATTAAAGGGAGGGGGGTGCTGTTGGGTGGCCCTGGGCTGTGGGGGCGTCGTAACGGGAGTCTGCCGTTTGTTCCGACTTATCTTCTGCTTCTGGGTGTGGAGAGCCGTTAGTTCTGTTCTTGCTTTCCAGTCATAAACAGGTTTATAACGTTAAAGCTGAAATATCATAAACAACACACGTTTGAATGTACAATTCAATCATAAAATGCATGTCTTTTTATGGCTTCAGTTCTTTCGCTCAGTATAATTATTTTGAGGTTAATTTATTTAATAAGGTGTATCGGTAGTCCATTTCACGGCTAAAAAGTAATCAGTCTGCTGCCTGCGGATCCAACCGTGGCTTTAACCTGTCACGTGCTGACAGACGCCTGGGTTACAGCCAGCTTTTGGTTATTACAATGAAGTTGCTGTAAACACTCACGTGTAATTCTTGGTCGGAATATGTTTTCCTTTCTCTCGAGTAAACACTTAGGAATGGAATCGTTGGATCACACGATAGCTCTGTGTACCACTGCCAAACTGCCTTGCAAATGCACTGTACCATTTCTCGTTTCCACCAAAAATTCCATTTCTAGTCATTAAAAGACTGAGGACATGTTTTCTTGATAACTCTCAGCCAGGAACTTCTCATCTCTGAGAGAAGGTCACCAGGTGCCCCCCCCCCACTATACCGTGGCCTGCCTCCTCTAGACCACCTGTGGAACCCCTCTCAGGCTTCGGCTGAGGTGGGGCACTGTCCCTTTAAGGGCATGCTCACTAGAGTAATCTTACTTACATCACTTTGGAGTCACCTGATTTGAGACCTTAGCTACTACGTCAGTGGTATCCTTCACCTGTGTCGTCTGGTGCAGCCTAATCACAGGACTGAAATCAGTCACACCCTTCATTGTCCCCCAGAAAATGGTAGGTCATCAGACCACCAGTTCTTCCTGTGACAGGGTCACTAAACTTGGTAAAGCTCCAGTCAGATCGTTTAGGAAAAAGAGACGACATTCTTGCAAAGTCTGCATTTCATTTAGGGCACATATAATGAAGGAGCGTTACTAAAAATAGGTGTAGCTTTCTTTTTTATCCAATCTGACAAATTCTGACTTGGTTTGTGGTATTCAGACCAATTATAGTTAGTGTGGTTGTTACGGTTAAGTGTAAATCAACTGTCTTGCTATTTTTTTCTATTTTTCTATCTGTCACTTATGCTTTTTTATAACGTTTTTGCCTTCTTTTTTATTACTTAAATATGTCTTATGATACCATTTTATCTTCTGTGTTTGGTTATTTTAGAAATTGTTATAGGGCTTTTCACATACATTTTTAATTTATCATAGTCTATATTCATGAAATATGTTACCCTTTCACATTTAGCCTGAAAATCTTACACTATTTTCTCCCCTAACTTTTCTTATATTGTTGACATGTTTTAATTTTACATATTTTAGGAAACCTGTACTACACTGTTATTATTTTGCTTAGATATTCAATTATCTTTTGAAAAAATTTATAGTTTCTTCTGAAAAGTTTCATCTGCCCTTAATCCTCTCCAGTGTAATTTTCACGTCAGACAGTGTAGATTTTTTATGTCTTCCATTTCTCCACTAACTTCCTTTTTGGTTAAAACAGAATATAATAGCTGTTTAACATTCTTGTATTGATTATAACACCTCATCTCTTCTGAGCAATTGTGATCAACGGATTCTTCTCCTGTTTCACACGTTCCTTCTTTTAACATGCCTGGTAAATTTTTATTGCCAGAGGTTGTGGTTTTTATCTTGTTGAAAGCTAGACATTTTTATAATCCTGTAAATGTACTTGTGCTTTCTTATGGGACGCAGTTATGTTACTTGGAAACTGATCCTTTCAGATTTCCATTTTACTTTTTTTTACATGCAAACAGAGCTACTCTGAACTAAATTACTCACTCTATGGACACAAGGCTTTTTTTGTACTCTCCCCAATCATCCACGAATCTTGAGGGTGTTCCGTGTGGTTGGTAAACGAGGTGCTATACCAGCACCTTGGGGTCTTTTTGATGGCTCTTCCGCCAGAGTTCTTTATCTGCTCAGTGCATGCATCTCCAGGACTCCATCTAGAAACTCCAGTGTCTCGGCTTCCACGAGCCCTTAGCTCCCTCTCCTCCACGTGGGGACTACAGAGCATTCTGCCCAGGTTCCCCCTCCTTGCACTGCAGCTGGAGACTCAGTCACAGCGGTAAATTGAGTTAACCGAAAGAACATCCTTGTCTGTTTTCTGTTTCTCGGAGATCACTGTCTTTTGTCTGAGGCCCTGCACTTTACAAAGCATTTTCTCATATGTTTTGTCCATGTAATGGTTGTTTTAGGCAGGAAGGAAAAGTCAGTCATTGTTATTGCATCTTGGGCAGCAATGGAATACTTGGATTTTATTATTATTATTATTATTATTATTATTATTATTATTAACACTATTACTATTATTTTAATGACAGTGTCCTAGGAAAAGCAAGCCAGGCAAAATGGTTCATCAGCAATTATTTTCTCAAATCTGAACAGGGTACATTATGTTTAGTTTTAGTTATAGTTTTCATTCTGCAGATTATATCTTGAAGGAATGAAATATACATATATACATATACACAACTGTTTTTATAAACCTATGTCCCTGGTGATGTATATGTCCTATATACTCTAACTCCCATGGGAAGCTTCCGGGAAAAAGAATAATGGGCAGGATACAATTCAATCAGTCTTGAATCCTGGCCACAATTGTTTTCATGCCATCAAAACCCCACCTCACAAACCTTACAGTAACCTATTGCTGGGGACAAAAGGCCCTGATAGCATTTCACAAGAAAAAAAAAGCTGATAAGAATGAGATCTCTTCCATGAATTTTAATAATCAAATCATGATTTCAACTATGCTGCTATGTTTTATTTCACACTACTCTCAATATTTCTTATTTTCCTTCATAAAGAAATTTTTGGAGACTCTGTTTGTTAAAATGAGAAATTTAACATTAAAGATTTAATGCTAAAGGTTTAGTATTTAATGTAATATTTTTGGCTTAAGATATGAAATACCTTCACCAAAGGAAAGTTTTACTTTTTGCACTAATTTGGCTAGTAGGCCAAATAAAAATGTAAGGACTAGGTGAGTGGGAACATTTTAATCTAATCAGGCTGAGTTTGCAGCAACAACAACAATAATAATAATAATGATGCTAGAAGAATATATAAGGATAAAGGATAGGCAGGGAAGGAGGAAGCATCACAAATCTCTTGGTTGCTGCGTATCTGAGACATATTGTCTATTGGTATGATTTCAGCCACACTGAGCTCACCATTAAGAAGACATTGGCGAGGAAACAAGGGAATACTGTCAGTGTTGAAATGCTGAGTGATGTGGCTTTGTAGCTAGCCATGAGAATAATGCTGGGGCCCTGGCTGGTGTGGCTCAGTGGATTGAGTGCGGGCTGTGAACCCAAGTGTCACAGGTTTGATTCCCAGTCAGGGCACATGCCTGGGTTGTGGGCCAGGTCCCCAGTGGGGGCCATGTGAGAGGCAACCACACATTGATGTATCTCCCTCCCTTCCCCTCTCTCTAAAAATAAATAAATAAAATCTTTAAAAAAATAACAATAAAAATAGATGCTTAAAAAAAAAGAATAACGCTGGGGCATAGATGTTCCCATGTCTACGTCACTTAAACGCCATGCGTGAGGACGACTAACACAGCACTTGGCCACCGCAGTGTTACACCGAGCACACGCCGCTCCTCACCACACACATGTGACTTCCATTAGCTCGTCTTGGTTTCCCGCTTCGTTTAAATAGCAAGTATCTGTTTTTTTAAATAATGAAATATAAAACAAAGATACATTATGACTACTAACTTTGGCTTTAGTAATCTCGAATGAAAACTTAGTTGACAACGCTTTGCACCCTGAGCTACATTTTAGCTGCAATGCCTCAGGAAAAGCAGTACCAACGCAGGAATAAGGCAGAGCGAGGGCAGAAACAGGTCCGACCCGGGAGAGCGGAGCTCAGGTGTCAGAGCCTGTTGGGGGGGTCAGACGTAGACTGGGGCAAATCCGTGCTCAAGTGAAATCCCATGCAAACAGACCAAGTCCCCGGAAGAACGGCCCGGAGGAGGGCAAGAAGCTCGGCTTAGCCACCGCAGCTGAAAGGTGGCAGGGACTTGCTCGAGCTCCGCCGGACGGTGCTCCCAGGGTGCTCACTGCCCTGGCTTGTGCTGCTCTTACCCGCCAGTGTCGTAAAACCGGCAAACCTAGAGTGAGAAACGGGAGCCAGAGTCACCGTTATTAAGTGCTCTCTACTCCTGTTATCTCATCAGTCCTCACAACCATACCTCGAGGTAGCAGCCTTTATTCCTATTTCAGAGAGGAGGAAACTGAGTCTGAAAGTAACTGATTGACTCGCTGGTTCACTCAAATGAAAACAGGACCTAGAATCCATCCTGGGCCTCCTCCCTTTCAAAACTTTATCTCGTGATCACATGCAGAGCGACAGCAAGGCAGGGGCCTGTACGCTGTCTCATGATCTGCACTGAAGAACAGCTCAGTGGGGTGACTGCGGGGGTGGGGTGGAAGAGGATGTAAGGGGGAAATGGTAATGGAAAAGATACAATGAAATTGCAATTTAATTTAGTTTTAAAAAAATGGAAAGGCTGAATAAGAGGACTTTTGGAAACTAGACTACTTGTAAAAATGCATTTCTGTATAATTTGCCTTAAACTACGTACAGCAGCATTTATATTATTGGGATACTGGATCAGTGCGATGCAATGTACCCGCCCTATTTCATTTTCCTGCTGATGCTGGACATTATGTCCACAGAGCCAGGAACTTGAGTTCCCAATTTTTGTCACCATTGAAAATTTTTCTGATGTATTCAAAAGGTAAATTTTGATTGGTCAAGTTCTCAGTAATCTCATTCGGTGATCAGTCAGAATGACTAACACACCTGCCTTCTTTTTATGTAGGTCTTGGTTTTCTCAGTATAATTTTAAAGTGTTAATCATAAAAGACTGAGAATGGCTCTACTGACAGACATTTCAAGTTTTCTATGATTTCTGTCTATACATTTCCTAAATATAAAATATAATAAAGTGGTCGATAGTGATTGGAGGTGGCATGCGTCAGGGTTCTCCAGAGAAATGGAATGAAGGCATTAGCTCAGGTGACGCTGAGGGTTTGGGAAACTGAAGTGTGTAGGGCAAGGTGGCAGACTGGAAACTCTGGCAAGAGTTGGGTTTGCAGTTTAGAGGTGGAATTTCTGTTCCCGCAGGAAATCTCAGTGTTCGCTCTCAAACCTTCCAACTCATTGAGTGAGATCCACCCAAATTCACTAGCGTCAACCCCTTTACCTAAAGTCTCCTGAGTGTAGATGTCAACCACATGGACAGAACACCTTCCTAGCAACACCTAGAATGGTGTTTGATCAAATCACTGGATACAACAGCCCAGACAAGTTGACACAGAATACAGCCTGTCACACTAATACAGCCGGATATTTCTCAAAGCGCACATTAGGACATTCCTAGCAGGATATGGAGAAGTTTTTTAGGAGTCCAAGAGTCACCGAGTTAACGATCTGATGGGTATTAATGAAAATTTCTTATCTCTTTTTGGGTAGACTAACGTCCTCCGGTTGGTTTTGCTCCCACAAGCCTTCAACTTCATTCTCTTGTGAGACCAGGCCTGATGCTTCTCTGCTCCCCACAGTGAACCAGTGAGACTTTCCTGAGAGTTCCGTGAAGGAAAACTACGGATACGTCACGACAGTTTATATCACTTTTCTCTGTGATATAAAGTGCCACTGTCAAATTTTCACTCTACTAAAACTTGTTAATACTCCTTTAACTATAGTTGGATTATTTGTCCATGTCAATGTTCTTTTAAAAAAGAGGGATCGTTTTTAACATTGAAACATAGTCTTCAGTGAGAATCTCATGTGCGAAGTGTAATATTTCATCTTGTCCACGGGGAGAGATAACAAGCCCACATGCCCCATTGGACAGTACGAATTTTCCTATTTTGATTTTCTGGGTGATCGTGAAGTGTGAATTGGCCAAACACTAACCGCACTGACACAGTTGCTGTTTGCCACGGTGTATCTGGAATTAAAGAACTGGCAGAAGATATTTTTTGAATTTCTTTCCCAAGTTCCTCTTTGTGTATTTTTCACCTCTTCCCACCACTTGGGGAAGGAGCACTGACTCCACCCATGCGGCAAACCCCTCACTGCTTCACTCTGGGTCTTGGGACAAATGGTCCGGGCGCAGTGAACAGCACTGACAGCCTCATTTAAACACAAACAAAATTCATTTGCCAAGATACACTCGGAAAATTGTCAATCTTAAGGCAGAAATCAATTGGTATTATCATCACATTGAATTGATGGATAAGAATAGCATGTCTTTAAGGGCATTCACTCTAATACTGTGTTAAGTAGTTCTCTCCTTGACCTTGCTTTGGCTGTGCCCTTGAGCCCATTCTCATCATCCATTTTTTAAGTCAGACGAACATTTGAAATATTTAGGTTTTCCTTCTAAATAACTTCCTCCGTTGTCCAACCATCCACTGTTCTTACTGGAGTGAACTGTGGCATTTCACGATCCTTGCGGTCTTCCATTCTGTGTTGCCCACAACCTCTTGCACACCCCCTGGATGTCCACGGGGTCAGGCATGGCCTTTTTAAAGAATCGTAATATGGTGGTGGAATCATCTCAAAATCAGTGACTGCAGTTTGTTTATTACATCTTATAGATCGAAACCAGAAGTATCCTTTTTAATGATGTCATCCATCACCCTTTTATTGAGGGGGTTAAGGAGGGAAATACATCATCGAATGGCCATATAATTTTGCAGAGGACATTTCTCTGTGAAGAAACAAAGGAAGAAGTATTTGTAGCATGCCTACTTCGTGCCAGGCACTATTATTTAATATTCACTGCTTTCTTACTCTGCCTATCAACACCTGTAGCTGGTCTTACAGGCCCATAACACCTGTATGAAATCCCTTGGGCCTAATGTCTCAGAATTCATAAATCTTCAAGTTTTAGGGCGGGGGTATCATCCTGCAATCAACATTAATACTTCCTCAGCAAAATGTATACATAACTGCAGAGGATGAAATAAGTAAAGGCCATAAATAAATTCACATCAGTTCTGGTCAGGTGTGCTGGTGATGGGTACAGGTCACAACAGGTTGTGCGGCCAAATTAGAAAAAGAAATTAGCGGTTTTCAGGTTTCGGCATTGTGAATACGGGAGAGTGAACCTGTATTGATTGAACTTTAGGAAGAGGAATTTGACATCTAGAATGGTTAATACCATCAGGGACACAGAATTTAAACCCAGACCTGGCTTGATTCGGAAACCGTTTTTGTTGTTCTGTCATCGAAGCTAAATTAAAGATGGATGCACAGATACTCTTTAAGAATATTTACAAGACTGGATTCACCAAGGGACACTAAAAATAGAGGCTTTCAAACATTACCCATCTGTGAACCGGTATTTTAAATATTTTTAAACAGTTTTCCACTGTGACCACCCATCACAGAACCACAGGGAAGGCTATGTTTTCACACTCTGGAACTTAGCATATTCAATAAAAGGGAAGCGCATATTCTTGCCCTAACTTATCTAATCCCAAATTGACTCAAGCTGCTAATAAAGGGCTGCTTTGGCCTGGAAACTTTGATGTTAGATTTGGTTTGAAGTTATGTTCATGGCAATCCACACGGGCTGTTAATTAATTAGAGTTTGCACTCACGTCTATTCCCATCCTACAAAGGCCTCCCTTTCTCAAGCCCACAAGGGGGTGCAGGCCATTAGCAGGCACTGACTGGAAGCCCTCGGCACGATGGCGGTGACGAGTTGCCCAGACACGAAAAGTTGGCAGAGGGACTGCAAATGCCCTGGATGCTGCCCAGCCAGAGCTTCGACCGGGGCTTTCAGAACAACACGGTGTTATCCCGAATACCAGATGCTGTGTGCTGAAACTCTTGGACCAAGTAGTCCCTTTTTTGGAAGGCCAAATGTAGTCCCCATGTATTGCAATGAGCCAACATTTTCTATACTTACCACACTACCCTTAGGTGAACTTCCCATAATTGTACCACAAACAAAGAAACACAGAGTAATCCTAGTGGAATGCTTTCAACTGGAAATAAATGACATGTTGTGACTGTCTTCAATGAAAGCTTAGGAATAATTCATGCCTTAAGGTCTAAAAAAATGGCTCTTAAAAATCAGTAAAATTTTTACTCCTTTGCTGCCTGCCATCCTCAGTTAATGGGAAGCTGATTATAAGATAATCAGTCATCACAAAAATTTACACTGTAGTCAAATTCATTGAAGATTTGGCAAGAAAATTTCTATTTCATCCATAAATTTGACTTAATAATTTTAAAAAAATTTAATTGACCATGTGTAGGGATTCACTATCAAGTTTTGGTCACTAGGAGAATAAAGCTCTTAAGAATGTAACATTGTGGCCAATATTTAGAAAGACATTATACATATGAACAGATGCCAAATATATTATACCTACTTTCCTTTTTATTGATAGAATACAAAGTTACAATTAGACACTATGCCGCATTAACATACAACTGAATTTATCTAAGAGAACTATTAAATAAAAAAGTAAAGGAGTCAATAATTTAGATTCTACTTTTGATCTTGTATAAAACCATTTGCAATATACTTATCGTGTTGGCCTAAAAATATAGCACCTAGGTACTTTGAGCATGAAGATCCCACAGTGGGTTTGAAATGAAAATAAACGATCCTCTACTTATATCGATGATTAAAGCTTCTAAAATGACATCATTCCTGAGATTCAGTGGAATTTTTCTAATTGCTGGCAAAATTACTTGAGTCACAAATCATTGGAAGCATGCTCTGCATAAACAATATAATGGTATCCACACTCCTCTTAGCAAAATTTTCCTTAGACTCCTTTTCCAACAACTGGATCAACTTATATCTCTAATGTTTTCTAAAAATGCCTCATGTTCTCCAAAAAGTGGTTCAGTACCTCTAACATAATGTATTCATGGACACTTCTGGATACTTGTATAAATACTTATCATCTACATAGAAACTTTTCTTACTAAGTAATAATTCCATTTATAATATCACAAAATTAGTACTTACTGTGAAACTGTTTCATCGGTGTTAATAGGCACTTCCATCATCCTGTTCATATTTATAGCTGAGATAGAAAATACATAATTATTAGCTGACCAGTTCATTAGGAAACTCACTCAGGCATAGGAAATAAAATATACCCAGAAAAGACATCATAATACACAGAAAGAAATTGGAAGACGACAACTTTTTTTTTCCTGGCTAAAAATACAAATAAGGAGAGCTGAACCAAATAAAACCAGACCAACCATACAAACATTTCATTTCCTTTCAATTTAGTTATGACATATAAAAATTGGCTAGCCATGAAATGGGAGACAAGCTGGAAATAGAGTGAAATATTTTCCAAGTCGATTGAGATAGACTCATTGTTGTCCTTAATTTAATTGTGCCTTTAAACACAGGAAAAAACTAGAAAGGTAAGAGAGTACACAGGAGATTGTGTGGCATGTAGAAAGGAGGAGATAGACCCTTATCAACATCACCCCTGGGGGGTTTGATATGTTTACCCATGTTCTTGTAAAGTATGTATAAATTCATAAGATGGCTTAGCTGTCTATTTTTGTTCTAATTATTTACTGAAACAATGATATTAAAACTTCAGCTATCAAAAATCCAAGGACTAGGTTGCAGAGCAGGTAAGGACCACAAATTAACCATAGTTTTGGAATAACAAGCCAGGGTTCTCCAACAGGAACAGATCCAACAGCGTATACAGGGCGAGCTGTGTGTAAGATATGGTAGGAACTGGTTAACGTGCTGATGGCAACTGAGACCCGAAAATCAGGAGCTCGTATGTCCAAGGACATTAGAAAACGGACTTCCCAGATCAAGAAGCGAGCACACGGGGGACAAGAGTGGGGCGAGGAAGGGAAGGGTACGGGAGGCTAAACAGTGATGGCCAGACACTTGACTGGGGTGGTGACCACACAGTACAGTGCACAGATGATGTGACGTGGAACTGTGCACCCGACACTTACATAGTTTTGTAAATCAGTGCCACCCCGATAAATCCAATAAGATAGGGAAAAATAAATATGCTCTGTTGTGTTTTAGAAAAAGGAGGAAAAGAAGAGAGCACATTCGCCCTTCCCCTGCCTTTTGCTCAGCTGGAGTCTTCAGTGGACTGGTCGGGGTCCACCTGCACTGGTGATCGCAGACCTTTCCACAGAACGCAGTCCACGGATTCAATTGCTCATCTCTTCCGGAATCAGCATCACAGACACACCCAGAAGTGTATCTGGGTGTCCTTTACCCTCTTCAAGTTGATACATATAATTAATCATCACAAGTTATAAGAAAACAATTGACTGGAAACTTCTCTACGTGAAAGGCTGGTTGATTATGGCAGATGTGATAGAGGAATTCCGACTCACCGATTCTGTCTTGGCAAGTTCGCGGGGAGCCAGTCTAGTCCCTGGGCCAGCAGGGCGAGACCTTGATCACTTGTTACTTTGGTTCAACAGGAGGAGGCGATGAAGCACCCAAGAACCTATCTACACTGTTTGAACAGCCTCGCTCAGAAGAAACAGAAGATACAGAGGCCAGGAGGTCAATTTACTAATTTTCCAAGGGAAATTTATAATGAGAGAATAATAGGCCTACTTGACCAATTACATATCAGAATATCTTTTCCTTAATCAATGATTCTCCGTAGCCCTAAATTAATTCATTCCCTTTCTCCATCACCATCCACTTACTTAAAGTCGAACAACACATTTTAATTCTTTATCGATGGCTGAAACCCTTGAAAGGAGGCAAACCTTTTGTTCATAGGATTCACCAAACTCAAATT
>PVKM010027996.1:0-18518 GCA_004027735.1 Carollia perspicillata
TCTGTCACTTCCCCCCTTGCCCAAAACAATAATAACAACATTACTGTTGATTATATTATTTCAGAGACTGTAGTTGTTATTTGTTTTCCCCCAAGAAAAAAACATAGTTTGGAATAGGATAAACGTAGCTTCCAATCATGTTTTTTTTTAACAGTCCAAATTATTCTTACAGGAATTAGACTGCATTATGCATATAAAATGCAAAAGGATAAACCATTTTTCTAGAAAGTCACGATGGTGTTCTGTCCTGCCACCATCCCAACCCTATCCCATCCCATAAACCCCATCTGTGTGAAATTTAAATGGTCACACTCGTCCTCTGAACTTCAGAATCTCCAAATCAAATACAATTGATAATTCGAGGTGCATTTCAAATAATGTCCTACAATTTAGTATATATTACTAATATATATATTCTAATTATATGTATTAGAATTTAGTATATATTCAGGAGCAGGTATTGAGCCTTTTATTTCTGTGTGTCTAGTATTGATGATGTATGTGTCTAGTATAAATGATGGTTAAATTAAGTACTTAGTTCATCTTTATTCTACACATTAAAAAATTACTGAATAGTAAATGCTAACACGGCACAACTAAAATAAAAATACTTTATTTCCTCATTTTCAGTGCATGTTTCCTTCCACTGATCTCCAAAATCCATCAACCCCAGCTCCTTTGATGGTCTTCTTATAAAGGGGAGATTTCTGGATTTTCAAATGCAGAAATCATTTTTGGAGACAAAATTCAAATGCATACAATGCTTTTGGTAGCATTGTCCTTCTATTATGTTCATTAAACCTAAAATTCAATGACAAGCCACATAAATATCTGATTTGCAAAGAAGTACTTACCTAAAGGCTTATAATCAATGTGAAAATAATTTTAGAAATACCATTGATCTAGTAATGTCAAATGCCAGCTAAAATTTTGAGTTGCCCTGATTGCCTTGTAAAACTAACAAGTATAAATCAATCGAATTTATACTTTTAATCTATTGTACTTTTAAAATATTTCATTTATTATTGTGTAGATTACCAATAATACACAAACCATTACAGGAAAGCTAAACTGGTACATAAAGACCATTTGATTATTAATCTGTGTAAAAGAGTAATACTTGTGTTAGATGATATCTATAAATTAATTATTTTGCTCAAGTAGTATGTTAGATACATGCATTTCCCTATTTAACTGATATAATGAGTCAATATAGTAAATACCATTATAATTCCATAATTATGAAATTCAAGAATCTTAGCCTAATCAAGGCTTTAGAGCTAGGACTTTGCAATAAACAAACAAAAAAAAAACTGTATATATCATTGACAACAGGTCTACATCACTGTAACTTCTGAGTTTTAAATGTTACAATATTTGCCTTCTTATACATCATTCATATAATGTTGACTCAAATGGTGGCATTCATTTTGTTTTTTATAGTCCAGTATTTTATAGTCCAGTGTGTATTTTATATTTGGCAGATATCATTCTCAGTGCTGGAAAACAGTGAACAATATAAAACATGTGTGTGTGTGTACACACACACACACACACACACACACACACACACACACATGCTGGCCCTCATGTTGCTTATACCGCTCTGATGATAGGACTCCTGACCAGACAGGGCCGGACAGAGGACAGCAAATATTTGTGTTTCTGAAGCTATAAGTTCCTTAGTTTATATATTTTCCCATAATATTTTCACCACATTATTGAAAATTGTAAATAAAATGTGTAAAGCTCTTAAGAACTTTAGCAGGTAAGGAGTGAGACAGAAGATCTAATCCACAGTGCATAAAGACATACATGAGACAGGATTTACAGGCAGGAAAGAAAACTAACTTCTTGAATCTAAGGCTTCAAAAAAGGTAAGAACACGCTGATACTGGATGTATTAGCAAGATACAGATTCTGAAGTTTTGTAAGAAGTAGAGAGATGATCAGATTTTTGCTCTACAGGGTGGTTTGGGTGACTGGTGGAGTTAGCTTATGAGTAAGGAAGGGGTGGGACAATAAGTGTGAGACTGGGAAGACATTATCCAACTACCACCAAAGGCAACGCATGACTTCATGGTTCTGAATTCAGGTAATGATGGTGGAAATGGAGGCTACTGTGATGTATTCTTAAGTAAAGCAATAGAAATAAATTTAGCAATTTATTGCTTAATAAATTTTCTAGTGCAATTTGGGGAGACTTTTTAAAAAAATGTTTTGCAAATTGAAATTCTAGTAAATTTTATAGTTCATTATCAAGTCTAAATAGTTTTACTATTTTATTTTTATCAAATTCATTTTTCTGATAGACTGTATTTTTTGGTTTTTAGCATTATATGAAAAGTTTCAAATAAATTTTAAACAAAGTATTTCATATAAACATGGATTTTATATCAACCATTCTCCCAACTGTTTTATATCTCAATCTTATAATTACTTTAGTATTAACTAGTATGAATTCCTGTACTGTTTTTTCCTATTTATTATTACTTTCTGATAGCTAGATGCAAAGCATAGGTTTTCATTTTCTGCATATAGTAAATTCATGCTCTAAACTCTACTAATCGATTTTTGGATCATATTTGATTTACTGACATAAATTTGACAAGGTTTCAGCAATTACTGATTCAAGATAATCCCAGGTGAGTAAACAGGATTAAAAACAACAACAACAACAACAAACATTGAGCCCTGGCTGGTGTGGCTCAATGGATTGAGTGCCAGCCTGTGAACCAAAGGGTGGCTGGTTCAACTCCCAGTCAGGGCACATGCCTAGGTTGCAGGCCAGATCCCCAGTTGTGGGTGAGTGAGAGGCAACCACACATTGATGTTTCTCTCCCTCTCTTTCTCCCTCCCTTCCCCTTCCCTTCTGTCTAAAAATAAATAAAATCTTTAAAAAAAACATTGAAATGTAATTTTATTTTCTGTAAAATATAATGATATTTACATGTTTAATGTGATGCAAAAAATTAACATTTTATAGCTTAATACTATTGGCTTTGCTTGTTTTATGTATATATTATTTATATCCTATTTATTGTATTAGTTGTAGATTTAATATTTGAAATATAATAATCATCATAAAAATTATATCTTCTTACAAAGTAAAATCTCATGGGTCCAGTTGAACTCTCTATAGCTAACCATTTTAAATGGACAAGATAGATTCTTTTAAACCTTACTCTACAAATTTAAATATATATATTTTTATTGTAACAATATGTTTTATCTTTTTATTCAATGGGCCCTTTTCATTGTCCTTTTCTTGACTTTTTTCCTTGTTTATTAATACATTAACTTTAATGACTGTATTTATCATTGTCTAGAGTACTTTCATCTCATGTTCAATTTACCAAGTCCCCACTTGATACATGTGTAGGCCTTCTTTAATTTTTAGATAATAGAATGCATAAGTCATGGACATTTTCATGCCTATATCTTTGTACACATGGGTGATTGTTTGAAATATATTCTGAAAAGTACAATGGCTGATTCAAACAATAGTCATGTTTTAAATTTTGTTCTCAAATATTAAATAGTTATGTGTTCAATCTCATGTTCCTTAGGCTCAAAATAAACTCAGTAACAGGTTACTAAGAAAATTATAAGCATAAATATAATAGATTTTCATTATCTAATGTTTAAATAATTTAACATCTCAATATATTTTAAAATAATTTATAAAAATAATTCCAAGTTTTTCACTTTTGAGATAATTTCAAATTTTCACAGACTTTCAACAATGATATAATACAAAAACACTATACCCTGACCAGTGTGGCTCAGTTGGTTGGGTGCTGTCCTGCAAAGTGAAAGTTCACCAGTTCAGTTCTCAGTCAGGGCACATGACTGGGTTGCAGATTTTCTCCCTGATCAGGCACGTGCAAGGCATCAATGTTTCTCTTTTCCATACATCTTTCTTTTCTTCTCTTCCTCCCTCCCTTTCCTTTTCTCTAAAAATAAATTAAAACTTAAAAAAAATAATGTAGAAGCATTAAAGATGAATTCTGTACACATCTTTTCCTCAGCCAGCTGGCTTGATGTCTGGCTTTGCCAATAGAGGTTGCTAGAAGGACATTGTGAGACCACAGAAGGGTAAACTTCTTGGAATGGGCTATTTTCCTGTGCAACAGCCAGAGAGTCAGCTGAGACTGGTGTGTGGGGAGGAAGGGTGCTGGCAGTTTTCTGTACAGTCACTTTGACAGATAAATTATGGCTGGCATTTAGTTGCAGATATCTCCATCAACAAGCAGTGGGCAGCTGCTGGAAACCTGTGGTTCACACAGCCTATGGCCATGTCTCAGTCCAGCAGTGGACTCCCTTGCAGGCCAGCTGTGGACCGTGCACTCCATCATGCTTCGTTGTCACTGACAGGCTACTTGTCCCTTTGGCCAGCATTCTCCTCGTATATCTGAAGTACAGTGTTGAGTTGGTGCCTCTGCCTTGAATTCCTAATTCTATCTTTGTTCATTCTCTATGAGCCTTAGAAGTAGCAATTATCTTCTGAGATTCCAATTTTTCAGTTACTTAATGTTCTCTGTTGATCTTTTTACTAGATACAGTTTATTTTACATTCAATATTCTGTTCCCTTAATTGGTGCAGTTTCTCTCTCCTCGCAGGATTTTGGCTGGTAAGTTCAGTCTTCATGTTTTCTGGTGTGTTTTCATTCTGACTTTCTACATATTTTGTTTTGTTTTGGAGATACCCCCTAAGTAGTGAGCAAATATAACCAACATCAGTTATTGAGTGGTCATGAGTTTCCCATTATTTTGAAAGAAGGCTTTTCTTGGCAATTAAATTTCTTGACTTGTTCTTTTTGTTTTACTAAATTGCCTTTTTGTGCACCACTTCAGTGCTGCTCACATTGTCTTCTCTTTATTTTTACATGTTAACGAAAGGAAGCAAATTCACCTATATTATCCTGCCCTATATTGAAGAAAACATAATCTTGAGATTTTCCAAGGTAATTAGTTTACTATTTCATTTTTTTCTTAATTGACAATCTCTTCTTTCTTAAAACTTATTTTGAACAACTGACTTAATTTATATTTTTGCATCATACCACGTTTTATGCTTTTGTGATTGAATTGTAAGGACAAATTGGAAAGAGAATTTTAGAACTTCATCAACTAAATAAAAATATCTTAATTTTACTCCTAAAAACTGCCTGCATTATTCATTTTACTGTTTTTCCATCTAGACAAAAGTGTCCTGGCTGGTAATGTGTCTGGGAATATTAAACTCTCTGTAGATATATCTGCTTTTCAGGTAGGACCAAAACTGACAAAATTTTATTGAGTCTCCTCTAAATGGCATTCAATCAGTTTCTTGACCACTTCCTCTAAGGAAGTGTTGCTAAATCTTAACAAAATATGCAATTATTCCCAAAATAATCAACAGTAATAGCCGATCACAGTTGTTTTGATAGTATAATCAAGAAATTCTGCCAATTTCTAAAACAGTGTGTTATTATCTTAATTTCAGTTACAGGATTGACTATATTTAGACCATGTTTTTAAATCAGATCATATCTAATGTACATTTAATGAAACATCTTCTGTAGTGCTAAACAACTGCTTGCCAAATCCATGGGGGTACTTCCATAAAAATAACAAAAATAAACTATTTATAAGGAGAATAATATAGGGCGTTTAGTATATAACCTTGATCATGCACATTAATGTATTATATATGAACAGGTAGAAATGATAATGTGGTGATCATTTTGCCCTCCTCTGGAGATGCTGCTTTTGTGACTAATAATTGTAGAGGTATCAAAAACAGACAAAGTGAAAATATCATCCTCTTTAAAATTACAGTGGATGATTACCATAATGTGCCTGCCAACATCTGAAAACTTTTCTTGTATTTGGTAAATTTCTGTAAAAAAAATTGATGAGGCTACCCTAACACTATAGAAGGAAAATATAGTAATTTAGTAGGTTTTATTAGTATTTCCAATTACCCTTCACTACCCACTGCCTTCACTATAAAAAGATTTTACATTTTTGCCTTTTGCCAAGTTATTTTAAGTGCCTCTTTATGGCAGGAGTTTAATTTTCTGCTCCATTAACGTCATACTTGGCCATGTCACTTGCTTTCATCAATGAAGTGTGAGCAGAAGTGATTGTGTACAAAGTCAGAGCAGAAATGTTCACAGACCGAACGCCACTTTGCCCTTGATCCCTAGGTCTTGGCTTGAGAACCATAAGAAGCAGGACTCAGTTAACATAAAACTGACTTAAATAAAATAAGATATATATTATATTGTTAAAACTTGGGAGTTATATTGGTTGCAGAATAATCTGAAGGAAGATGTCTAACACACCTAGTGTCCCACCTAATGTCTGGACGTGTCACATAACCTCAACCCACCAAAAATACCCATGGAATAGGAGCTAGGGACAAAGATGCAGAACAAGTGGAAAATACATTCTGTTGGCAGTGGCAGCTGGAATAGCCACATGCATTTCCCAGGGCAAAAAATGTATTTATTTTTTCATGCTGGCCACAGAGCTACATTGAAAGTTGGGTTGTAACTTTTCCTTTCCTTTCCTTTCCTTTCCTTTCCTTTCCTTTCCTTTCCTTTCCTTTCCTTTCCTTTCCTTTCCTTTCCTTTCCTTTCCTTTCCTTTCCTTTCCTTTCCTTTCCTTTCCTTTCCTTTCCTTTCCTTTTTCTTTTCTTTTCTTTTCTTTTCTTTTCTTTTCTTTTCTTTTCTTTTCTTTTCTTTTCTTTCACAAAGAACATAGTCTCTGTAGTTCCTTTTGTTAGCTTTGGCTGCAGCTTCAACTTCTGTTTACCATCTGTTCTTCCAGACTTAGCATCCCGTGAATTTCTGTAACAACCTTGGTGCTTAAATCACCCAGTTATTTTCTGTGCTTTCAAATACATGCCAACTGTTTCCCAAATTGTCAGTAGAATGGGTTGTGGGCAATCATTCAGGGAAACGGAAGTAGTCTATTATTGACTGTCTGGTCATGCTGAAGGTGAAGGTGTTTACTACACTCACAGACACAAGCAATTGGATTGGTGGTTACCAGAAGCAGGGGATGGGGGGAGAGCCCAGTAGGTGAAGGGAGTCAGAAGTTAGAAACATCCAGTTATAAAATAAATAAGTTATTGGAAAGAAATGTACAGCATAGTGACTATCATTAATAATACTGTTTTACATAGTCACAATTTGCTAAGAAAGTACATCTTAAATGTTCTCTTTTAAGGGAAAAAATCCTGTAACTATTGCATGGTGACTATGGATGTTAACTAGACATACTGTGGTGATCATTTTGCAATATACACAAATAGTGAATCATTCTGCTGTGTACTTGAAACTAATATATGGCACCTGTTAATTATACATCGATTAAACAAAAGATGAAGGCATTTTACTGCTATGCTTATTAGGTGATTCTCAGACATCCATCTCAGGCAAAAAATAATAATAATTAAATGTTAGTATGTAATCACCTGGTAAATGTTGTATCATGAAAACAAAGATTTAAGAGTCTGAATGAGCAATCTCACTGAAAAGTATGAAGTATTGAAAGTACTGGAGGGTGATAGGGTGAAAGAATTATTTTAATAGTGTTAAACATCTTATAAAAGAAAAACAAGGTAAATGTTCTAAATATATTTCTCATGGCAAAGGCTGAGGCCTAGGACATTTCATGACTGTACCAAAGGAGCACATACTGTTTGGAACAACTGGGCTGGGGCAGATAAATCTAAGTGGAAAGTCTGAATTTCTAAGTTGTCAAATTACAGCTGTGGTTAAATTTACAATCTGATTTGGTAATTAAGCATTTTTATTGGTTATTTTATTTGCTTTTTCTTCTCCAAATTTGAGAAATTAATCGTTTTGGAACAAAGGAAGAAATTTCCCTTATAATCTGATAATGAAAATAATCTTAAACCCTACTTCTTCAATCTTAAATATCATCTAATTTTCCAAGGCCTTTGCTGCTATTTTCTTCCAATCAGGTATATCCTCACTAGAAATGGAATTGCAATATACTAAAACTTCAAAAATTCAATATTCCTGTCTTCATCCAGGCAGCATTCTTGATAACTAAAGGTGATATCCAGTGAATCCCGATTTCCTGGTAATGGTAGAGTTGCATATAGTGGTATTACCCTCCAAGAAACAAAAACATAGATATATAGATGCTGAAGAAAATATCTCTTACACACATAATTAAAGGTACTAGAGTACTACAAAAAGCTGGCAGAACATGGAGAGAATTTGACCTTCAAAATAAAGAGTCACCAGTCAGTAAAATCTATACTTATTTTGTTGGAGGGGAGTGTTCTAAAGGAATATCCAGTGGATGTGGTATAGAATTGTGAGAAAGGAGAGAGTGGGGAAAGAATGGAGGGGGCCAGGCAGGGAGGGAGGAGAGAGAGAGAGACAGACAGACAGGGAGACAGAGGGAGACAGAGACAGAGAGAAATACAATGTGAAAACTGGGCTTTATGGAAATAAAAGTAAAGGTAATTTTTCTACAGTTATTTAAAAACTGGGTAAAGGGATTAAACCATACATTAGTAATTTGTTATTTTGGTGCCTCTCACCATAGAAATATGAAATCCAAGTCTCATATAGCTGCCAGAGGCATGTGTTATCCAAACAAATCTGATTACATTTTTCTCCCTTAGATAATAATTCCACCGACACAAGATTTCCCATCAGTCCAGTCACGCATATATTTAATCTATAAATAATTATCTAACCCGAATCACCTTTACTATAATTTATCTATTTGTGTCTTTTTAAGAGGCTCACATTGATCATTTCTTCAACATTACCCAGAGCGTCAGCAATTTGTCAGTACCTGCATGTGCAGTAACTCTATCATCTTGATAATACCTTATATTGCTTTAATTATTTTATACTCACCTTCACCTTAAACTTGTATACATTTTCTATAATCACTTGGTATAGTTGTCACCAGCCATTAAGGGTGGTTTCCATGAAACCACAAAATCTTCTGCCCTTTCTTTAATGTTCTCTTTGATAGCATTCTGACACGATGGATTTTTTTTTTATTTTCTGTTTGTTATGTATGTTTTAAAGAGAAGAATTTTGCCTTTGCTCCACAACACAAGAAAGCCAGCTGTTTTGCAGTTTACAAGCATCAAATATTCTACTCCAAATGGATATATTGAGAACACATGAGACTCTCATGAGGCATACAATAAAGCTTTGCCCGCGCCAAGCATGTTCAGAAAAAGCTGTGCCTAACTAATAGACTGTGGCGGCCGCCGCCCTGAGACCCTTCCTGCCTTTGGGACACTTGGCTTGTGAAGGTCCTTATGGTCCTTGTGCCTTCATGTCTGTTTTTCCCTCTCTATAAAGAAACAACTACGTGTAGACAAAGCTGCTTTGATCTGTGACATGCAGTCAAGCTTAAAATTTACTGTGGTCAGGTTGACACCCCTCACCCTAGCATTGAAAACTAAAATAAAACCCAGAAGCATAAGAACCCCGGTGGCCTAAAGTGTTTTAAGCATATTAAAACACCTAAGAAAAAACATATTTGTCAAAAAATAAATTTCTAGCACAAGTACCACACTTTAATCTCCATCAAATTCTCTCCATGTAAATAGTATGCTCTCATGAATCCCATTATTTTCTTTATTTCGGTTTCTCATTATGCTTTGCCCTGTGGTGGAGGATCTTATCACCCAGTTCTTATCTCCCATCTCCCCTGCCCAATGTGCAATGCATAACTATGGAATGGTAGGTAAAGCTAAAATATCAACCTGTTGCCCTGACTGGTGTGGCTCAGTGGATTGAGCACCAAAACAGAGTTGTTGGTTCGATTCCCAGTCAGGGCACATACCTGGGATGCAGGCCAGGTTCTCTGGTGCTGGGCACGTGAGAGGCAACCACACATTGATGTTTCTCTCCCTCTTCTTCTTCCTCTTTTTCTCTCTGTCCACAAATAAATAAAATCTTTAAAAAATAAAATAAAATATCAACTTGTGACTGAGAGCTCGTGTAGGATTAGGACAGAACTTCTTACATAATTTCCCCCTTTTCTGCTTGAATCTGATAGGTTCACATCTCCTGAAGCAACAGAGTAAACTGTATTCCCTATTATTTTTTCAAATGTAATAAAGTTAGGTACTCTACTTTCCTAGGTTGAGAAATCATAAAGGAGTGGATGGAGGTCAGCAAAATCTTAGGAAACAAAATCCTCCTCTCAGAGAAATCAAGAATAGAATAAAAAATGATAGACAAACAAGTGCCATGTAATGTAACTAAAAGAGAGAGCATAAGTTAATATCACAACATTATAGACTAATTCAATAGTGAACGCCATGAAATACCAAATTGTGGCAAAGGGGGTAAAGTAATAACAATTATCACTGAGAATGTCAGAAAATCGAACTGACGAGGCACTCACTGCTGGTTGGAGCATAAACCATGGCAGCCTCTGGAGAGCAGTGTGACAGCACTTAATGAAAACAAATCTGTCTGCCTTAAACCCAGAAGTTCCATTCTTGAGTGTTCGCTCTGGAGAAACTTACACTCTGGGTCATATATGCCAGTACAAGAATGACAGCGAAGGCTGGTTTGCAAGAACTAAAGATGGTAGATGTGTATCCTAGCATTACACAGGATGTAAAAACAACAAATGACAGATACATACAGCGTGATGCACTCATCTTTAAAGCTGTAGTTCTCGATGAAACTTAAAAGACACAGACTATAGAGCCATGTCATTTATCTTTATAAGAACACATAAACACTCAAAAAGCATTGCCCATTTTGTTAGGACACATGCATATCTCACAAGGATAGCTCACAGACATTAGTATGAAAGCCTTCGGGAGGAAAGAGAGCAAGCAGAGTTTTGTAATGAACTGTGATAACAATGTATTTTCTGGGTGTATATGAATGTAAAGGTATAGAGTTGCTGAGAAAAATGGATATCACACTAGCAAACAGTGTTATAACCAGCAAGGAAAATGCAACTGAGTTTGTTTAAATAGAGCTACATACAAGGCATTTAAAAACATGTCAATAAATGTTAAAAAATGGAACAATATACTAAATTAAGTTAATAAGGATTATATTTTATTTATCCTTTTTGTCGTATTGATTTAACTATAATGCATCTAGTAACAATATTTTCTTATACTGACCTCAGAGCCCACCTGTAATATGTGTGTTCATGCTGTTTTCTGGTACTGCTTATGCTGAGGCAAGAGTACACGCATTACCCTTGCACACTATCTACTGGTGTTATCGTAGGTAGCAGCTAGGAATGACTGGATAGAGGCAAAATATGTCAGGTCCCCCGCCATTACAATCTAACAAAGAACTTAAAATAGGAGGCTGGGAACAAAAGGAAGTCATATCTCACCAATTAACCCAGCAGTCCTGAGCTTGGTCTGATAAGATTGCCAGGTGTTCTGAACATCACAAGCAGGTGGAGCACAGGAGGAGGGGAGTCCTTGACACTCTGTGCTGGGAAAGGGAGCCTCTGTAACAATTTCACTAAGACAAAGGGTCTTTACTATCTGAGAAAGACAGGTTTTGCAGCTGTCCATTATTCCCAAGATTCTGAAGCGGGGGAAGGAAGGGGACCTAGAAACTGACTATAAAGTATATAAACCCTCAACCCCAAGAGTCTGTACACAGATTAGCTAAATACCTGTTTGTGTAAAAGGGTGTAAAACAAACTTACTAGCAAATTTACTAACAACTTCATTTCCTCTATACGTAGGGCACTGAGACAAATTACACAGGGCATTCAGATTAGCTAGGTCCTGCTTGCAGCTCTGTGCTGGTGTGTGCTTCTTAAGTAAACTTGCTATCTCATTTCCACTACGTGTGTTTGTCTTTTGTTTGAATTCGTGTCTCGATATGGAGACAAGAACTGAGGAACAAGCTGGGGACGGGGCCCTGACTCAGGCCTGTGCCCAGTAACACTGGTATATTAGTTAAGAGCAGGGAGATTATGCCCACATACCAAACGACTTCTTGATCTTTTTGACATACGTAAACTAAGATCTGTTTCTTATCTATGCCAGGCCAGCTGCATCTTTTCTTCACCTAAGAACCCATGCTGATGGGAATGCCCAACTAGAGAGAAAATAAGCTCATGGCTAATTGTGCCCTGGCTCTTAAACTTTCTGTTCACGAGTGTCCAATGTCTGCTCATATGCAACTGGCTAAAGTGATTATACTGCTATCCTGAAAATTTTGGAATGGGAATCATCATTCTTCCTCACAGAGGAGCAATGAATAAATTTCAATAGTACAATCTAACTGGTTTATTAAAGGAGCTTGTACTATTGTATATAAAAATAGTTATAAAGTCTGATTCACTTAATGCAGCACTTTAAAAATATTCTAACCCAGTGGTAAGGTGCTGTATTAACACAAATTAATATTAAAGGCACTTGATATGTGAGCCATAAGCAACACCACTTGGAGGTAGTGGGGACAATGCTTCACGACCGATGGCTGATGCCATCTGATGAGCTGAGAGGTGCTCTGACTGCCCGCTATGACGAAGGGAGAGATGGCTAATTCTTTTAATTTGTATTATGAAGGGCTCTGGATAACAGATACTGTCCAAGTTAAATACAGCTGGACATTAGGTAAAATAGCAAAAGCACATTTTAATCAGTAACTTGGGACAGTAAAGAACTGAGCTCCATTTAGATTTTTGCACAACTGGGCATCGTAAAAGGAAGAATGATACAGAGTAGAGTGGTGGTTAATGGGGCCTGGGGGAAGGGGAATGGAAAGGGGTTGACAAATTTCCAATTTCAAAGATGAGTAAATTCTGGAGAGCAAATGCGAAGTGTAGTAATTATAGTTAACTATCTTACATTGCATACTTCAAAACTGCCGAAGGACTAGATCTTATATGTTTCCATTACAAATAGGAAATGATAATTATGTGATGTGAAAGATGTTACTTAAACCTATGGTGGTAATTATATTACCATATATAAGTTTATCAAAGCAACCTGTTGATTACCTTTAACTTACACAATGCTACCTTCCAGTTATATGATGAATACATGCAGGATAGTGGAAGCAAGAAAGGAATAGGCAGAAAGTGGGAGGCAGCTGGGAGGCATAAGTGAGGGGCATTGAGCAGAGCTGGGGAAAGGAAAAGTTACGGAAAATGGGACAGAGGGTTCTGGTTCTGTTAACTGGCACTTACTGAAGTTCAGCTCAGACCCTCTCACAACGGGATGACAGGGCTCCTAATATCCTGAAGTTTCCTGGAACACACAGTAAATTACATCGGTGACCTCTCGTTTTCTCAGGCAGGCTAGTGTCATCCCAGAAATACAGACTTGAGTTCTTAGAAATTATGTCAGTATTTGTTAAAGTCTCTGTAAGCCATGTTGAGTCCTAGCCAAGCTGAGGACTCACAGCAGCCTGACTAGATTTGGTCAAGTGGAGAATCACAAATTCTGTATATTGGAAAGTTTTCTGTTGTATCCTTTCAAGAAAAAAAAAAAACTTTATGATTTATTTCAAAAATAAGAATATCTGTTTTATTATTAAATAAGAACCATATAATTATATGATATGATAATATACACATATATTGCTTCTAATCTTTAAAAAGGATATAGAATATCTTTAAAAGCATTTTCCTTTTTTATCATTTTCTGAAGTTTTTTATATACTCATTTTATGCCTAATCAATAGTCTCCACTATCGATAATAATCCTTAAATTATCAAATCATCATCCTGTTATACACACACTTCCTTTTTCTCACTGCAATTTATTAAATTAATGAAATTGTGATTTGTGCCATTATTAATAAAAAGCTAGTTGAATATATGGCACTGATAAATATTTTAAATTGATAAAGAAAAATCTAATCACATATATATTTGCCAAAATATTTAAAAGAACATAATTTGCCTTTATTCTTTAAAATGGAAAGACCCCTGATACCAGAATTGTCTTACGACTATTCCTAAAATAGGCCCTACGCAAATCAAACACCTATCAATGACACAAAATTCCTCTAAGTACGTTTCCTGTTAGCCCCACAGTCCCCAGGCTGAGAGATGCATGCCACATTGTGTCATCCTAAGGGAACTGCCACATCACTGAATTACTGAGGCAAGTGTCAGCTGTGGCTCTGAGTGAAGACCGTCTCCTGATCCACCTCCTCATAATAGTTCTTTCCCAGAAATTGTTTCCAGAAATTGGGTTTTCAGAAAATAGCTTCAGGAATTCATCCTTCCTGTGACCACGAGCCTCTTCTCCCTCTGGTGATTAAGGGTAAGCTTCGCACACATAAAGCCTGCAGCCCTCTCCCTGACTTCACCCTCCCATGTTCAACAGTATTCCAATTAGGTGCACTTTCTGCTCAGTGAGAAGTAGAAAAGGAATTATATTTAAATGAACTCATGGTGTTCATTTAAATGAACTCAAAAACTCAATAGGTTTTAAATGACTTTTCAACCCTGGCTACTCTTCGAATAAAGGAAACCTCATATATTTTAGCCCCATTAATTTAGAAGACAGATATAGTGAAATTCATTCAACAGGCAGAAATGTCTTTATGATCAAATGGTACCCTGAATCCTGTGCTAGATAGAACTGAATATAGCCAAAGGAATATGTTTCATATATCATTAAAGTTACATTAAAATTAATCATACATCTAGTAAAATACATTCTGTGTAATTTAGATTATATTTTTTATTAGAGAGAGGCAAAGTAGGGCATTTGAGTTCTTAGATTATAATTCCTCCTCCTTCAAGTATACTCTACTCTTCCCTGTTCCTTTCTCCATTATTCTTACTTCCTTGCTGTATCTCTAGCATTTCCCTTGACTCCTGTTAGTGCAAAGTATGAGCCACACAAAATAGTACTTATTCACAGAGACAGCACTAAGGGAACAAGACATGCATCATTGTGTGTGTGTGTGTGTGCATGTATGTGAATCAACCGTGCTTATGTGTGTTGTAACTTTGAGATTGAAATTGATTTAGCCTGTGTTCATTCTAAATCAAGAAATTGACACAAATAGCCAAATGAAGAGCAACAAATGATACTTGAGTAAACTGGTGAGTTTCACAATATAATTTATGCCCAAATTTAATGTAAGAATGTCTTTAATTTCCAGAAAGATCTAGATCTTGGAAGATACCTGAGGGAAAGGCATTGACACAACTAATTTTAGAGATAACTGTGGTTTGCTCCACAAACCACAGTGTCAGCAGAAAAGACAGCATCAGAAAAAGATCTTAAATTGGCCCTAATGCCCACGTTGATTCAGCAGCTCCATTCGTCAGTTAGCAGGTCCTATTTTTCACTCAGAACTAAAAATTGTGATGGTAAATAGATTTAATCCCCCTTACCGAAAGTAATCTAGGAAGATTGGATTGTTGTAATAAATTTCTATTTTTGGACTATGATTTTAAAATATATCATAAGGATGTTCTTGTATAACATATCCTAAAATATATGGAAGAATAAATTTTAATAAATAATTCCCAAGACAATAACAATACATTAAAGATTATATTCTGTAAGGAGAAGATTATTATAGAGATAAATCTTGATCATCATTATCAAATATATCTAGCTGGAAACAACATTATAGTTAAGAAAATAGAAAATATAAAAGTAAACGGTTGAGATCTTTTAAAAACTTGCAAGTAAATTTTGGCCTGTCAAACAAAATGTGAAGTAGCATTGTTATTTGACAAGTCTGTTTGTTAAGTGGCTTTTGTAAGATTAATGACAGGTCTGAAATAACTAGTTTTGGAAAAAAGAAAAAGGATGATGTGAAAACAAAAAAATTTCTTTTTTGCAAACAATCATTATCTGTGATTTTTTATATGCTCTACAATTTTTTCCTCACTTCCACTGTTTTCAGTATTGACATCTCTAGTTCAGGTATAGAATACATTTTTAGCTAGAAATGTGTAACTAAACAATTTGTCTTTGTTAAATAACATTCCAATTTAACTAGAATATATATTCAACTCTTATAATTCATCCTATGCCACTCTGGGAGCAATGAAACCCCTAGGCATGAACTTAATCTTTCTCATTCTTTTAGCATAATAGCACCTGATTTGCTAGCATTTCCCTTTTCTATTCACAAGAGGCAAAATTATAATTTTAGTGTCTCCATCATTGTCACTGGAGTTTCCTTAAAAAAACCTTTTTCTTTAAATACAATATGCTCTTCATGAATAAAATATGTTTATATAAGCAAGATAGACATTTTTACTTTATTAATATTTTCACTACTATAGATAATAAGAATTAAATATATATTAGGTTTTGGTACTGAGGTTCTTGACATTTTAAAATTTAATCAGCATATGAGATCTAAATATATCAGATAACTTTGCAAATTAAGAAGAGTTTACATTAAGTAGTTTATGTGTAAATCTTTTTGCATTCAAATACAATAAATAAGAGAGAAATGAGATCATTGCGATTTGCATTAGAACATGAAACTATGGAGGAACTGCTACTGTTTGTCTGCTAACAAAAGCAACCCTTTAGCTTCTATTTTTGAAAGTTTTTTCTTTCACAGAATATAAGATATGCACTCTTAAGTATAAGTAAAAGTAGTTATCCTCATAATAAGTAGCAACATATTTAAATACTATACTAGTAAAGGCCAGAACGCAAGCAAGGTGATTTAATATTTATAATGTTCTTAACTTTACAAAGTAGAGAAATCCATTAAAGGAGGAAAAATGGGAAAGAGAAGAAATTATGTACTATCACTCTGACATGTTTGAATTAATAAATTTACGAACATTTGCCTATGATATTGATCATTATAAAACAAATCAATTTTTAAAAAAAATTTAGATTATGTGAACTATGGAAATATATAATCATTTCAGAAATTTAAAAATATGCAGTGCAAAACTATTTTTGTTCTTATTAATCTCATCTTTCTTCTCAGAGTTTCCCAATTCATAAAATTTCTTTAAAAAAAATCAGTTGTTATTCAAGTATAGTTTTCTGTCTTTTATTCCCATCCCAGCCCTACCCACCCAGCCCTCCCCTGTCCCTCCCATTTCCACCCCCGTAGTTTTTGTCCATTTGTCTTTTATACTTGTTTCTGTAAACCCTTCCCCTTTTCCCCTAAAATTCCCTCCCTTCTCCCCTCTGGACACGGTCAGCCTGTTCTCTATCTCAGTGTCTTTGGTTATATTTTGCTTGTTTGATCATTTTGTTGTTTAGGTTCCACTTATAGGAGAGATCATATGGTATTTGTCTTTCACCACCTGGCTTATTTCACTCAGCATAATGCTTTCCAGTTCCATCTATGCTGTTGCAAAGGGTAGGAGCTCCTTCTTTCTTTCTGCTGCATAGAATTCCATTGAGTAAATGTACCATTGTTTTTTGATCCATTCGTTTACTGATGGCCACCTAGGTTGCTTCCAGCACTTGGCTATGGTAAATTGTGCTGCTATGAACATTGGGGTGCATAGGTTCTTTTGGATTGGTGTTTCAGGGTTCTTAGGGTATAATCCTAGCAGTGAAATTGCCAGGTCAAAAGGCAAATCCATTTTTAGTTTTCTAAGAAAATTCCATACTGTTTTCCATAGTGGTTGTGCCTGTCTGCAATCCCACCAACAGTGCACTGGGGTTCCCTTTTTTCCACAACATCTCCAACACTTGTTGTTTGTTGCTTTGTTTATGATGGCCATTCTGACCGGTGTGAAGTGGTATCTCATTGTGGTTTTAATTTGCATCTCTCTGATAGCTAGCGATATTGAGTATCTTTTCATGTGTCTGTGGATCCTCTGTATGTCCTCCTTGGAGAAGTGTCTGTTCAAGTCCTTTGCCCATTTTTTAATTGGGTTGCTTGTCTTCTTAGAGTGGAGTCATAAATTCTTTATATATTTTGGAGATAAACCTTTGTCTGAGGTATCATTGGCAAGTGTATTTTTCCATATAGTTGGTTCTATTTTTATTTTAATACTGTTTTCTTTAGCTGTGCAGAAGCTTTTTATTTTGATGAGATCCCATTTTTTTATTCTTTCATGTCCCTTGCTCTAGCAGCAGACATATCAGTAAAAATGTTGCTACCTGAAATATATGAGATTTTCCTGCTTATATTCTCCTCTAGGACTTTAATGGTGTTATGGCTTATATTTAAGTCTTTTATCCACCTTGAATTTATTTTTGTGTATGGTGTAAGTTGGTGCTTGCATTTCTTCTTTTTGCACGTAGCTGTCCAGTTCTCCCAACATCATTTGTTGAAGAGGATATCTTTATTCTCTTTTATGTTACTGCCCCCTTTGTCAAATATTAATTGACCATAGAGACTTGGGTTTATTCCTGGGCTCCCTGTTCTGTTCCACTGGTCCATGCGTTTGTTTTTATGCCAGTACCAAGCTGTTTTGATTACAGTGGCCTTGTAATACAGTTTGGAATCAGGTATTGTGATCACTCCTACTTTGCTCTTCTTTCTCAAAATTGCTGCAGCTATTCGGGGTCATTTATGGTTCCATATAAATTTTGAAGCATTTGTTCTATG
>PVKM010027997.1:0-18512 GCA_004027735.1 Carollia perspicillata
TTTTGCCCATTCTAGACAATGGCCATCATGAAATTCCCAGCTCTGAGTCTGAAGGAGAAGCCTTTTGCCTTCAGGGCTTCTTCTTTTCCTTCCAGGCTCATCCTTTCCCCAGTTCCACCATCTCAAAAAGAGGTTTATGGTAGGAATGATTCCAGATCAAGATATGCTTGAAGAAATGAGAAATGGCTGCTGATACCCTTGAATTGTGTCCCAGGCCTGGAATAATTCTCCAAGGACCCAAGAGTCCTTCTTTGTCTTTGTACATTTGAGGAGATATTTCTCCTCATTCCAAGTAAACTATGAACCTCTTCCAAACTTTCACCAAGAAGCACATATTCCTGTTGTGAGAAATTGAACATATTCTTCCTCTCTTCCAAGAAATGCCCGTGAGCTCCCATACTAAGAACCGTCAGCCCAGGCATCCATTGTCTCCAGATCTTTCTCCGTGAATCCTGCCCTTGCCACACACTAGAATAGCTTCAGATGTCTCCTATCTTAAACCTTTTGTTCTAGTGTGGCTCAGGATCAGAGGTAAAGATGGAAGTCTTCCACTTCAGGGGGGGAGGGGAAAGCAGGGCTCATCCCCCTCATCCCCTCACCTTGGGTGTTCACAGAGGATGAGTGACAGGAGCCCCCTTTCCTTTAGGAGATTTCTGCTCCTCTGAATGCCTCAAAACTTCTCCTTCCTCTGGGAAAATGCCACCTGAGTCCTCACCGGTGGGACCTGGGTCTCAGTGGTCCACACTCCCACTGCAGGCTGCACTGAACCCCAAAGAGACTTGAGAGACTGGTGAAAGCCAGGGGTGAAGTCAGTGATCAAGATGAGACCTAAGGCAAGGGCCCAATTTCAGGCCGAATTCTTGATACTGACTTCCTTAGCATACAACAGTCATCAGAAATACCCTCTTTTCCTATCAACAATGAAGTACATACTAGTATGTTCACCTCAGCATTCTTGAGAATACTAAAAGTGCCAAACAATATAAATGTTCGATAATATTGAGTAGTTATAAAAAACCATGTTTTCACTATTTTTAGTAAAAAAGGACACATAACCACAAAACGTTAAATCTTTTTTAAGAGCAAGTGGCTGAATGATGTGATCCCATTTGTTTATTTTTTTTTAACTTTGAATTACTGACTATGCCCAGAAAAAAAGTCTCAAACTGTTAGCAGTAATTTCTTCTCAGAAGTGGGTTTGGAGAGGAGAAAATTTTTCTTTCTTACTATATATATAATCCTGAATCCTTGGGTTTATTTACAATAGTATTTTGTATTAAAAAAATAAATAAAACTCATGTTTTTGATGACAGATAAATGACAAAAAATGTTTATAATTCAAAGTTAATTTTTTAAAGTAAGACACATAATATAAAGGCTACAACTTCATAAAATACCATACCAAAAAAAAAGATGGAGAGAAAGAATGCAAGTCATTTCTGGGTACATGTATTAAGATTATAAGTAACTTACAGGATACTTTTTGTATTTATGAAAGTTCTAAAGTGTGAATTAAGTTTTTAATCAGAAAAAATAGGCATTATCTTTTTTTATAGTCAGCCTTTAGTCAGCCTTTTTATTAGTATCGTGAAGTGCTAGCCCAGGGCAGCTGTGTAGGACTCACGTTTCCTTTATTTCGCCCCAAACCAAAGCTCTTTGAGGAGAATTTTTCTCACGCATGCTGCTGCAGCTGTGTTCCTGTGACAACACTTGGAACAATCCCGCCCGCAAAATGGCTCCGTGGGCCACTGAGTCTCTTGGTGTTCACACAACCACTCCTGGTATCATCAGCAGCCACTGTTTCCATCCACCTTATTGATTAACTGGTTATTAATTAACCTTCCTCCTAGGCAGACATTTGCCTGCCCAATTCTCTAATTCTTATCTGCTGCAAAGCACCATTTCCTTTATTTCATCCACAATATGTGTTAAATGGAAAGCATTTAACTCCCTGCCAAAAAGACCAAATTCCATAGCAGGGCCACTAACAAACAACCAATTATTCTCGCATTTATTTAAGCTCCTGGTGTGTGCCAGTCATCATTGACATTAAAGACATAAAACCACATTGGCATCATCTTTGCCTTTGAGTGCTTATAATAGACAGGTTAGAGAAGGGCAAGGGAGCCAGGGAAGAGCAAGAAACAGGTTTAGAACCAATGGGACTCACCAGTAGTGATGCTGATGGCAAAGGAAAACTGTGGCCATTGCCACAGAGACAGAAAGAAGTGCAGGACAGTGACAGAAAGCAAAGCCTAAGCTGGTCCATTTTCCACAAGCAGTTGTTCTCCAGGTGTGGTCTCCAGAACAGCAGCACCAGTATCTCCCAGGTCTTTCTAGACATGCACATCCTCAGGCCCCATCTTAGACTTCCTGGAAATCTGAAACCCTGGAGGCAAAGCCCAACCATCTGCATTTTAACCCATCCTCCTCCTGTCTCCCTCTTCCCTCCTCTCACTCAACCCACTTCCCCCACCTCCATCACCTGTGATTCTGACATCCACTAAAGCTTGAGGACCACTGATCTAGAAGTCCAGTGATTGACAGATTCTAAATAACTCAGGAAAGCAAACACAGAAGAAAATTTAGCATAGATAAGTCACTGATGTTTCCTGGGAAGACCAGAAAAGACACCCCTGAAAGTTGCTCTTTCAAGATAAGCTGGGGTCAGGAGTACAGCAGGAGGAAAGCCCTGTTGCTGTTGCAAATTGAAATCTGGGAGAATTTATGATATGCTAGTTCAACAGTAAGTTAAATGCCTATTAGAACATCTCAGAAAGAACTCTCTTGCCATTTCATATTTTAACCATTCATAGGAGTGCTAAGCAAGAGAAAATCACCCAACAACAGCCAAATTCCGTGAATCAAGAGAATCATGTAAATTTGAACTTGCACAAGTGGTAAAGTGTGATAAGTGCTTTATTAGAAATGTGAACACAAAGCGCCAGAGCACACAGGAAGCAATAGCTGCTGACTGGAGATAGTTAAAAGAAGGCTTAACTGAACAGACATCTAATGTAGAGCTTGAATAACTAGTAGAATTGTACCAGGTAGAGAAAGAGTAGGAACAAAAGTTGGGGGATCACAAAGGCCTCCTGAGTGGCAGAGAAGGATGGGAAGGTGGATTACAAAGAGCCCCAGTGCTGTGCTGAGGGAGATAAACATCTTCTGCAGAAAGTGGGACCATTGGGAGGTTGCAGAATAGTGGTGTGATGAATCAGATATATAGAAAAACCATTTGGTATGGGTAGAAAGAATGGTTTGGAGAGAAGCCCAGTTATGTAAGATTCTGAGTGATTTTTACTTTTATTTCTTTGTATTTTTTCTACTATGAATGTATTTGAATCACCACTTCCAATGGCATTAAGATGTGTGGACATGGAAAGAAAAAGTGACCCAGGACAGGGACACCCTGGAGATCTAGACATAAGAGGCGAGAAAAGCAGGGGTCTGGGCCACAACTGGAAGCATTAGCACCAGAACAAGGAGAGGCTGTTTATCCTTGGACATCAGAAAGCAGCGGTGACACATGCATGAAATGTGAAGGTTTTTAAGTGAACAAAGTTGAGATCATTTGTACCAGAGGGCTGTACTTTCTCACTAGTGAAGACAGCAACATCATTGCCCGAGAATGCAGAATGGGGCTAGGGGTGGGAACTCGAGAAGCACTCCAAGGTTGGAGCAAACGGCAGCTGACACCCCTGAAGCGTGTGTTATGTGCCAAGCACTGTCCTAAGTGTTTTATTTATATTGACTCATTTAGTTCTCGCAGTGACACTAGGTGGTAGACACTTTTATTATTACACCCATTTTACAGAAGAGAAAACTTAGATACAGAGAGGCTACAGTCACATAGGTGGTAAGTGGCAGAGCTAGACTTTGAACCCAGGCAGTCACCAACCAATGTCAGGTTTTAGAAGAGGAATATCCGAGAGACAATTCAAATATCATTAAGCAGTGTTGAAATCTCAGCTGAGTTTAAAACCACGTATTTGTTGTGGAGTTAGTCCAAAGCCCTGCCCTTGCCCACTTCTACAGAGATAACCATAGAAGAACTACAGTGTGTTCTCTGAAGCAGAAACGTCTAGGGCCACCCTTAAAATGTTGCCATGAGTTGCATTCACAGAAGGTAATGTGAGCTGCCACACACATGAGAAAGCCTTGGTTTTAGCATACCATGGACACCAACTGTGGGCAAGCAACACCTGCTGAGCCAGAACCTGCCCCCTCCCCCATGTCTCAGAAGCCCAGGAAATGGCAGTGAGAAGAGGACTGCTTTCTAGTCAACACCCTCCCCCTCCCACCACAACCCCCACTCTCCCATCTTTGCTTGATCCACTGTGGAATTGGAAGTTCATCAAGTATTTGGGGGAACAGCAGCTGCCAACTAAGCTGAATCAAAGGATCTAAAAATAGTTAAAGAAAATACAAAGACAAAATGTGAAAATCAGATTATTTGGGAAGCCAAAACAAACTTAGAAAAACTACAAGACGGGTGGGGAGCAAGAAAACAGAACTGCAGCCTTACCTCCTCCACCTCCCAGGAAATAATTACAGCCCTGATTGTTCCCTCTCTTTGCAGGGCTCACTCTACCCTATTCTTTCCTGGTGAAAATGTTCTCAGGCCACCTTCACTGAACATCAAAGCCTTCAAATCAGATAAACAAACCACCTTGTCTAGTACTGTGCTCATATCAAACATAATCCCAGGGCAGCAAAAGGGACCCCACACATTCCCTGCCATCAGTAGGATGGACCTGCCTTATGTGCAATGGGAATAAACTGCAAAACCTTAAGTGTCTCCAAAAAATGCTCACCTCCCCTGGTCCTTACATGTGAGATCTTGAGGTACCCAGAGGAAAGCCAGCATAGATTTGGGTAGTGAAAATGCAATTGATTGCCACATCAGAAAACCCTCTTAATAGTGACTTCACAGATAAGGGTATATTATACACACCCCCCCACACACACAATAAAGGTAAAAAGACAGTTGGGGGAAGGTTGTTTCAGGGTAAATTCAGTATTTCCACATTCACATTGCAACTGGGAGGACCATCCTCATGGCTCCCATGCAAGCTGTATAGGAAGAGACTCACTGTCAGCTCAGGTTGGCACCTTCATGCCCTACACTTCCAAGGGGATGATTAGTGTTCTCATCTAGGACCTATATTAGTCTCGTGAGGGCATACAGAGAATGGGTCCCTGAAATTAGAGGCACCCTACATTCCCCCCAAATCCTGCAAAAAATGCACAGGAGGGCAGAGGGATAGAATGCCCCAAAAGTGGAAAGCACAGTGTTTAAGGCACATTGCATAGCAAAGGTAGATTAACAGCTCATGCCTTCCTGAAGGGAGAAACTGCTGAAGCTACAAATTGTGTACGTGACTGAGAACAAATGTGCACTGGCAGAGTGACTTGGCAGAGTGACTCATGATATAGCCAGAAGGAAAGCTCATAGGGTGCCTGCGTGAACTGCAGGGGTGGACATCCACCATGGATGCCCGTGCATGGCTGGGAACTCTTGCCCTGACTAAAGATGGCAGCCGAAAGAGGGTCAAAGACACTGGAGAGCTGACAAAAATGGCGGATATTAATGCACCATAGAAAGAGCCAGATGTAGGAAGAGCTGTTTGGCCATGCAGGAAGTTCTGAGCCAAGCCTTTAAAATTGGAGTGGGCCCTGGCTGGTATAGCTCAGTGGATTGATTGCCAACCTGCAAACCAAAGGGTCGTTCGTGGTTCGATTCCCAGTCAGGGGCACATGCCTGAGTTTCGGGCCAGGTCCCCAGTGCGGGGCGTGTGAGAGACAACCACACATTGATTTCTTTCTCCCTCTTTCTTTCTCTTCCTTCCTCTCACTCTAAAAAATAAAATCTTTAAAAATAAAATTGGAGTGGGCCAAGTAACATGAGGTCTGGAAGTCTGCATGGAGGTCTGTCTGTCAATGGGTCTGGAAGTCTGGAGGCCTGTTGGAAACATCCTCAGTGCCCCTCCCCCACAGAAGATGGCAGCAGAACTGGCAGCGCTGTGGGGAAGCAGCCTGGCCAAGCACACAGACATATGGGAGATGCTTGGAGCTCAACTGTGACCAAGAATGCTGCACTACAGACTTCTGAGCTTCTGAAGGATGGTATTTTTGAGTGGCATATTCTGAGACTAGCCTGGCTTGGCAGAGGGAAGCAGGGCTAATCCTTTCTGGGTGTTTTCAAAAGGGTGCAGGACTTAGCAGCAGAAATCTGCTGTCATTCTAAATCTGTAAAACCTTTAAATAAATAACCCCTTTCCTTTTTCACCACACTCTTGCCTTGAAAGTCACACTTGGTGGCGGGCAGTTTGAGCCCCACAGCTGTTCCAGAACACCATTGGCTGGGTTCTGCAACAGTCTCACTTGCTTTTTCTATCTTCTGGAAGCCACTGTATTCCTTTGCTCATGGTCTTTTTGTCCATCTTCAAAGCCCATTGGCACAACATCTGCTTTCATTGTCACATCTCCTGCCCTCTTCTCAGACCCTCTTACCTACCTTTTTTAAGGATTCTTGTGGATATATTGGGCCCACCTGGACTATCCATGGCATCCTCCTCATTTCAAAATTTTTACCTAACCACATCCACAAAGTCCTTTTTGCCATGTTAAGTAACATATATATAGGGTTCAAGGGTTAGGATGTGAACATCTTCAGGGGACCACTATTCAGCCCACCACAGGGCCTCAAAGAGGTATTTCTTTGGCTGTGTCCTCTATGCTCTCACTTACTCTGAGGAAACAAGACTCTTCCTAAAGATTTATATCAGATAACTCTACAAATTTCTACATGTGTTCCTCAGACAGCCCTTTTGGCTACTCCATGGCATGACCCTTTATTTGGGGTCACAATGGTGATGCTTCTTGACAGTGTACATTAGTCAGAGGTTTTCCAGAGAAACAGAATAAAATAAATTATTTAATTATTTTAAAATCGGCTCATGCATTTATGATAGCTAACATATCAAAAATCTGCACAGCCCATGTTGCAGCTTGAGTCCAAGGGTCAGAGCTGCTGTAGACCCAGGGAGACCTGACGTCCCAATTCAAAGGCTTTGGGAAGGACAATCCTCTCTTACCAGGGTAGAATCAGCCTTTTTTGTTTCATTCAGGCCTTCAACTCATTGGAAAAGGCCCACCCACATCAGGGTGGGCAATCTGCCTTAGTCTGCCAATTTAAACATCAGTCTCATCCAAACACCTTCATAGACACACCTGGAATGTTTAACCAGATATCTGGGCATGTTGTCACCTAAAGCTAACTATCACATAGTGCCAGTCAGAGATGTCAGAGGCACTGCTCACACTCAGCTGAGCCCTGCTAGGAGGGGTGTCACCAAGCACTGGCAAGGTCAGTGGTACCCACTATAGTCTACACTGCAGGTGCCCAGAGGCCACCAGCACCGTTGTCCATCATGGTACCACCGCACCATCAACGCACTACCTGGAGCCACCTGGGTGACACACAGCAGCCTGAAAGTCCCACAAAGAAGGCAGGAACAAAACCTGTGTCATTTGTACTAAAGCTTTTCTTGCAGCTGCCTGTTCCTGGCAGAGTCGTGCACCATGCCTTGCGCCACCTTGATTCCCTTCCCTGCACTTTGAGCCAAATGTATGTACTTGAACTTTCTCTTCCCTTACCTTGAGCTCTTTTCCTACAAAATCCTTTATTTTTTCATATAGATAGACCCCCCACGTAGGCCTCTCATGCTTCCTCCCCAGCAATCAGCTCTCTACATGATCACACAAGCCTGAACCCTAAGATAAACATGATTCAAAATGTAATCCCAGCCTGAGAAACCTGCTGAAGGGTTCAAAGTCTTCAAGACGAAAGAGAAGAGTCTCTGATGTCAACAATGTCCAGAGTACCTGGAAGCGGAAAAGAAGTGGGAAGTTTGGGAGAAGCAGGAGGGGAGAGGGGTTAAATTATATCAGGCAGGCCCTGTCCTGTCTCTTAGCTAAAGTGGTTATCCCGAGAACAACGAGGTTTACCCACCATCACCTGAAGAACAGTCCTTGGGCAGCTTTTCTGATCCTGAGATACCCTGGAAACATGAAGATGCTCCAGCCAGAACTCCTCTCCCTTCCCCCTTGGTGAAAGGCAAAGCAGTTAAATAAGAGTGCCTCTCCTCAGCCTCAATTGTTAATCAGCCCAGCTGATCTGGACAGAAGCGGACTTCCCAAGGCTATTGGAAAAAGTATGCATATTTTATGAAAACCTAATCTAATCAAGAGTGTGGAGGTTGGGAAAAAAGCCCTAGAGGGCATTCCCCTCCTGGCTGGGCAAGCAGGACCAGCACCGCAGTGCAGGTGGTGTCTGCAGAGTCAGGGGGCAGCAGAGCTATTCAGCAGGCTTCAGGCTGGTTTTGGGAAGCACCGATCATCAGGGGCCTTGAGAGAAACCTTTCAACCAGTCATGAAAGGGGCTAACTTTCAGCTCTACTCCAAAATGTACCAAAGGTGGGCCAATGAGTACCCGTGACTCACAGAAATACTAGGTAGCAGCTGAGAACACAGGTGTGGAATCTGACAGTCCTGGATTTCAGTTCATGCTCAGCCCTTCTTCGGATGAAAAGAGGAAGCCATTTCCTTTATCTCTCAGAGTTAATGATTCTTTATCTATAAAGATCTACCTAGTACGAAATTTAATAACAGCTCCATTAACAGCTCCCCAGTATCATTAGGGGCCCAGGTATTTCCTTCTACTCTGTTTCCCTGGTACATGGCTTTCATTCTCAAGATCACCTAATGGTGTAAGATGAGCATGGATCTTCCACATTGCAGGCTGAAAGTAGGAGAAAAGTCAAAATGGGGGGTAAAAGAAGAAGAAGACTGTCTCTTCCTCTCTTCTGGTTTAGTCATCTTTTTTTAAGCAGCTGGTCTGCCTATTTAATGTATATTTAAACTTCCTTTTCAAGGAGAAGAGGTTGGTCTCAAGACCAAGATGCAAGGTATAAGGGCACCTGAGAAATATTGCTTATGTGTTTGTATTAAACTAGGTTCATTACTCACCACCCTAAATAAAATCAGGCTTCTGTTACTAAAGAAGAAGGAGAATTGAATGTTGGGGGAGACCACGGCACTTGCCACAGGATCCCTAAGCTCCCTTCTACTTAGTTTTGTCACCAGCATCCTGCTCAGTGTCTCCCCTCAACAAGGACCAGAGTCAGGTTCTGAGACCAGGACTGAGACCAGGGCACATTTGAGGAGGCCATTACTCTCAGATTAGTGCAAGTGCAGATGCTACTCCTGCATGGACCCGGGAGTGAGATCCTCCTTCAATTTCGCGTCATAGGCATCTCACAGACCACATCCTAGTCCCAGCTCTGCCTTGTGTTGCCTGGTAGAGAGCCTCCCTCCCTTCTTCCCTTCACCACATACATACTGCAGGGTAATTTCTTCCCATTACATGTTGTCTCCCAGATGGGCAAAACTTCTATGTAAGTCTCAGCATCTATATCAGTTTAGAGTTCTCAAAGGCCTCAGACCTCTCCAGACCATCGAGAGCACACAGGTCACTCACAGCCAGGGCCCATCCCCGCAGAGGACAGGCAAACGTGCCTAGGTGGTCAGGCTGGATACCGCCTTACTAGGAAGAGCAAGCCTGTCATCCCCGTGGCACAACTCGTTATTGCTCTGACTTCTGCAACTGCTGCGGGAGTCCTGGCACCGCTCTCACCCCACCTCTGCTTTGACTTCACCCGAGAACACAGCAACCATCTCACAAACCAGCTGGCCTAAAACAAATTTGGATACATTATGGGTTCCATACACAATAGGTTAATTTCCAGTCCAATTATAATAATCTTAATAATTGGCCACACTCTGGGAGCTGGCAATTTCCACTATTTTTAACCTATATCACTAAGGCAAATGGTTTTATGTACAGCTGGTTCCAAGAGAGCTGAATTTCCTCCAGCTGGAAAGTCATGCACCAGAGTCACAGCACAACCCTATTTCTCTGATATTCTTCTTCCAGTGTGGCATCACATACAAGTTCCAGGTTCACGTGACCATCAACCCGTGTCTTCTTTCCTGCCCTTTCTTCCCAGCTGGCTCTCCAAACCAGCAGAGATCTCATTTATCCTGTTACCATAGGTAGATACCCAGGGGCTCTTGAACTCTGAGCCCCTCTCTTAGGGTTCCATTTCCAAAGAAAATGTGTACTCCTAGTTTTATTTTGACAACACTCCTTCTGAGCCCTGTGGGCCTCCTGGCTCCGGGTGTTTTCTGACATCACCATGGGCCTGACCTCCCATCTCACAACAGTTGCCAAGACAGAGGAGGTGTTGGCAGGACACCAGGAGGACCACCCGTACTAGGAAGCAGGAGGGAGGGAATAGGGCAAAGGAAATACTCCATAGCTTTCATCTCTCACCCTATAGATAGAAGGAGTTTGAAGTACTCCTTATTAAAGGCCTGGAAGGTTTCTAGGGCAGACACAATCCTCTGAAGGAGCTTGGCCCTGCTTTGCACTGTCTTTTTTCTGTGGTGTTTGTGTCTCTCTGATCTCCCTCCCGTCAGTGAACCCCTCAAAGACAGAGATTGTTTATTTTGCTGTTATCACTCAATATAATTTCTGACACTGTCAATGTCTGGTGTTTGTTACACAAATAGTATTGGGCACTTCCACAACCTGGATATGGCCAGACTTCACCAACTGAGCATTCAAATAGAGTCAAAGGAATAGCCATCATGTATTATATATGTCATATCAAAAGGTGCCTATAGGCAATTTTCCCCTGTGTGCTCCTCATTGAGTTGTTAGCAATGGATAAATGAGAGGATAGAGCCAGCAGTAGGGTCAGGAGAGGAAGGCACTCACCTGGGGTACAAAATGTAAAGGGCACCAAAAAACTCAGTAATCTGCATAAATGATATTTTCATGCTATTGTGTTGGTTTCCTAGAGTTGCTGTACAAAGTGCCACAAACTGGGTAGCTCAAAACAACAGAAACGTGTTCTGTCACAGTGCTGGTTGCTGGGAGTCAGAAACCAAGGCCTCAGCAGGGCCGTGCTCCCTCCAAGGCTCTAGGGACAAATCTTCCTTTGCTCTTCCAGCTCCTGGTACCTGCTGGCAGTCTTTGGCTCCTTGACTTGTACCTGCACTGCTCCAATCTCTGCCTCTGTTTTTGCATGAGCATCTCTCCTGTGTATCGCTGTGTGTTCACATAGCCTTCCTACACAGACACCAATCCCTGGACTTGAGAGTCTCCCCGCAACCAGTCTAACCTTATCTTAACAAATTACATTGGCAAAGACTCTATTTCTAAATAAGGTCACATCCTGAGGTTCTGAATTTGAGGGGTCACTATTCAACCCAACACGACAATATTTTTACAGTCAAAATTAATGAAAAATCTATGAAGAACAAAATATCTAAATTGTACATAAGGACAGGATCCCCCCCACACACACACTAGTATGATGCTCCTCATTCACCCCCGCCTGGCCCAGCCCTAATGATAAAACCTCTGTAAAAAGCCTCTAAAACAATGTCAGGGAGCTACAAAAACATTGGTTTCTTCTGCCATTTTGCTCTGTGCATGTTCTCGTGAGAAACTCTTATCTCTTCCTGGGATTTGACCTCTCAGGTGTCAAGGAACACAAGCAGTGCTGAAAAAACACTTCTTTGCCCTCCTGCACAAGCTCTCCATGCCTACGTGACTCCATTCTTATTGAAATAGGCACATAGAGAAGGCAGAGCCCAAGCCATAAACCACAGGCCAGATGAGATTTCATTATTGTGAGTGAGTGTCTGAGGGAAGAAGCACCAATGGAGACATGAACCATCCCCAAAGCTCCAGCCCTGTAAGGAATCCTGGGGAAATACACCTACGTTTGCACAGCAGCCACTCTCAACCATGCTAGTAGCTTGTGCCATACACTTGGAAAGGTTTCCAGTATTTCCAGAGAAACCTACCTACCCCTTCACAGAAAAACACACACTCTCTGCTTGTATGTTGGTTTCTTAGCAAGGGAGCATAAGAAATAGCACAGCCAGGGCTGCAGTGAATCAAAAAGTAGGTCATAAATAACCTCGAATCAAATTACTGGGGCTAACAGCTGGCAGCAGACAGCATCACAAGCAGATTCTACGTGACTTATTTTTCTTTTCTTTCTGGATGTGCAAAGACAAAAGCATTGAAATCTTCAAGTTTTTCTCACTCTGAAAAAAGTATTTTTAAAATCTACTGATTGTTTTAGTATACATGAAATTCTATGCAGTTTTCCATGTGTAATTGCCATGAATCCAAGTTGATAAGGTTGATACTGAATCAACCATATTTTCAAAATGAGGAAAGTCTCAGAGAGATAGCTGACTTATCCAATGGCACCCAGGCCAGAATTTGAACCCGGGTCATATGTATTCCTTCAAGTACTGGAATCCTCCATCTGGTTCGCATAATACATGCCAAGTATCAATTCTGGTAGGTTCATCACCCTTCTGATGATTTTTTTTCTGGAGAGTTCAAAGACTGAAAACAAAACTGATCTACCTCCCATGACTTTGAAACAGGTATACAGTAACCCAAGCAATTCTCCTCCTAGGAATTTGCACCAGGGACACAATCAATAATATACCCCAAACTTTGTCTATAAGATAGCTTATAGCAGTGTAATGAATGATGGAAAATAGAAAAACATATAAAAGATGGTTAAATAATTTGATACACTTAAGTTTAAAGTGTCCCAGTCTTTTCAGCCTCGTGTAGTTAACCTGCTATTTAATACTCAAATAAAAACTGGCTTTCCCATTCTTGTATGACACAGGGGTTCCTGAATGTTTCTAACAATTCACGAGAGTGGCTAGAATGGTTTGTTGTACCTATCAGCTCTTGATTCATGCTGCAGTTGACATATCTTTTGACCATATTTTTAGCCTTTCTCCACTTCACTGCAAACGTGGAACTAGTACCCTTCCTTCATTTCTCAAGGCATCACTTGGGTGTGTACTGTGTGTGCAATAGTTTTTACTGGACAGATCATAAAATGAATACAAGACAGAAAAGCAAAACTTCGACCTCAAAGTCAGACGTCTTGGCTCACAAATCCATTATTTGTGTTTCAATGCAAGGAGCTCTTTGATGACCAAATTGCCTCTATGTCCTGAGCCCCCTGACCCTCTAGAGGTCACTCTTACTCATACCCACATCCTTCTCACTTTCCTAGGTCTGAGACCTGCACCCCTGGCCCCAGACCCCCAAAGGAAAACAGAAACCTGCGACCGCCTGAACAGCTCAAGAAGACAGCTTTCCCCTTGTCATTTATCTGCTGCATGTCTCCAACTTGGGCTCCAGTGACATCATTAGTTATTGCCTGTGCATAAGCAAGAGGCCCAGTTAAGTGTTCCTGTTATCCCAATTGCAAAAAAGAAAAAGAAAACAATATTTCCCTCAAAGGAATTTTGCTATCATACCCTAAAGAAACCGAGACAAACTGCCAATAGCTTTTAAAATAGCAATTTATTTTCCTTCTCACCACACATTTAATTGAATTTCTCAGAACCATTAAAAGTCATGTTGTAGAAAAGTATTTAATGACATGGAAGCAATGTTTATGGCATATGGATAAGTGACAAAAAAAGACCCATCAATAAGTGCGTGCAGTAGAATCCAAATTATATCAAAGTTGTGTGTATATTTGATTATGAAAAGAGGGTAGCATTTGGAAACACAGCGTTGTGTTTTTCTATTTTGCCTTCCCACACCCATCTGCTTCAGGGTGAGGCATTATTACACATGCCAAGAGAAAGAATTACTGTTTAGCTTTTGCCATCTGAAATAGGATTTTACACCTGAGATGGCCTTGACAGCTGGGAAAAGAGGGCCATTCAACATATCAGGGGTTTCGCATAAAAGACTGGAAGGAAGAGAAATGGAGACAGAGTTGGGGAGATGGTCAGGAAGAAAGAAGCTGTGTCCCGTGAGCTCAAGGGACTAGGGGAAGCATAACCTTCCCCTACTGTCCTCTTGGGACTTAGGGCAGAGATCACTGTACAGGCAAATGCATGGGACATGACTAATAAGGCAGAGAGACTACTGAGCAGAGCGAGGATTGCCTCAGGGCGATGGGCTCCCAAGGAAGACATTGACAGGTGACAGCATGCGTCGGCCAAGACAGTCAAGAGTATACAGAAGATACGGCAGAAACTCAGGGGTCTACTGGAGCCATGGAAAGCCCTAGTAGGGGAGGGAGGACCTTGGCCCCTGAAATAAGCTGAGAAAGAATAGGACACATGTCAACAGTCACAAATGTCAAGGGCAAATGCCAGCAGAGTGTCCAAAGGTGAGACCAGGCCAGTTACCTCTTGGCACATGGGGGACATCACCACAAGGCGTGGTGTCCCTTTGGTCCCCAGACTGCTTGAGAGGAGGTAGTTGAAGCTGATAAGGAAAGAATCTGAAAGATTGAACGGTTGTCCCAAGAACACAAAGTTAAACCTAAAGGGACTATAAATTATTGGCCTGGGCTAAGTTTAACCCCAAAGAGCTAAACCAAGAATCCTTCTAACATACCTGTGTAGCAGATGGGTTAGGGGTCAGAATGGCAGTGGATGGGAAAACCAGATTGGGGATAAAGCAGCAGTTCTCAGACTTCGGTGTATGTACGTTAGAATCCCCCAGAGGACTGGTTAAGTCACAGATGCTGAGCCCATCCCCAGAGTTTCTGATTTCCTGAAGATCTGAGGTGGGGCCTGAGAATTTACATTTCTAAGAAGTTCACAAACTTCTCAGAAAGAAGTTTGTAGATGCTGCTAGTCAGGAATGATACCTTGAGAACTAGTCTTCTAGAGAATTAAGGAATTCTATTGATACGGAAGATGTTGTGGCTTCTTCTATTTATCTATCTATCTGTTTATCATTTATCCATCTACCTATCCACCTACTAACGTTTCTATCTATATGTCACCTATCTACCTACCTACCTTTCTATTGATCTGTGTATCTATGGCCAGAAGTACAAATACCAAATGGCAGCTGTGGTTATAACTAGGTTATAAGAACATGGATGATCGGTATTTTTCACTTTGTTCATTCTGAATTTTTCTAATTATCTAAAATGAGCATGCATTACTTTTGAAATCTGGAAAAAAATTAGCGTTATTCAAAAGAGAGAGATTTGCTGGTTGGGATAGGATTTGCTTAACATAGTTCAAGAAAATGGTCCAGACTCTTACTCTTCCTTCAGGCCCAGGCTGGTCCTTCCCTTCCCTGAACCTTGCGCTGCAGAGATTTTACAGCAAAGACCAGTCTTTTTTTATACAGAAAGGAAGGTGTGGCTTGAGAGGTAAAGCAAATCCCATAGATCCTTAAATATCTCACTCACCCACTTGCTTTGGCACAAGAAACTGCTCAGTGGGCTAATCCTAAAGAAATTTTGGTTTGCACTGTCACTGACTCAGCCTCTATGTTACCTGATAGGGATCATTGTTTACTTTCCGACCAGCAAAACTGTATTATAGTACAACACCTGGATTGACTCCAGGTCACTAGGAGACAACAACAATGTAAGGGATTGGGACAGGTGACAGACCCACCGATTTTGCTATAAGGTTCAGCACCAAAAGTTTCACGACACCGGACCCATCCTGAAGAAAATAGTAGTCAGCTGTTAGCATTCATGGAGCAGCCTGGGAAAGGGGCCTGGAGAGAGGCAGCCACGGCCGACTTGCACCGATGACATTAAGACTGAGAGGCTCCTGGCTCCAGCCTGGCAAGAGGGCTGCCTGAGATGCACTGCCATTCCCACTGGACCCACCCGGCTTCCAGACAGCAAACGCACAGGGGCGTCGTGAGGAGCCTTCCACAAAGGCCAAATGGCAATAAGATGGAAATAGAACATTTTACACATGATTAAGTTTTCAAAGCAGTTGGAATGCTTGAGGAAAATTGTCCTCTGAATGCCTTGGGACATCTCATTTTCCATGGGCAAAATCCTCTGAACAAGAAATGGTGCTGGAGGCTCAAATCTGGCCATAATGAAAACCACAGAATAGATGGTGATTCTATTTTTAAAAGAAATCTCAGTTCTTACAGAGACCTGGCTTGCCTCTTGCAAGCAGCAGTGCCCCAACCTATTTCTTATCTACTGCCTTGTTTCTAAAAATGGCTCAAATATAGATTTCTTAAACTCTGCTTCAGGAATGACCTAGGTTTAGAAGCTCAGCAGGCTGACTTATAGCTGTGAGTAAAACAAAAGGATCCATTTGAGGAATTCAAATCCATCTTCCTTGACTATAACAGTCTGTTGATTTTATTCCCTTCCCCACTCTGGGAACATTAACAAGCCATGCGTGGACTGGATCTCTTGAATCCACCACAGGCTTGACAATCCACAGCCTCTGTACACAAGGCGACACATACGTTGCGCACAGGGGCACAGATGGCCCGCTCACTGCACAGTATTTGTTTATTCCCTTGTTATTCTCACTACTTGGCTGTGAGCTCCTTGAGGGCTGGAATCACGTCTGAATCCGCACGGTAACTGTGAATGCCGAACATTGGGCCTGTTGCACAGTAAGTTCGTTAATGTTTGTTGAACGAATGCATGAACGATTCAATAAATGCATAATTGTAATGGCTCCCTCAGAAAAGACATTTACTATGTATCCAACAGTATGCTAAATGACTCACATTTTATCATTGCATTTAATCCTGTAACAGATCCTTTTACAGATAAGAAATGAGTGGAGGGAAAGAGAATAAATGGGAAAAGGAAAAAAGACAGAAGGAAGATGAAGAGAAGGATGAGGAAAGTGGCTGAAAGGAAGAAAAGGGAAAAGGGGAAAAGTGGATGAAAGGAAGTAGAGAAATAAAAGGGGGCAAAATAAAATTGAGGGGGGAGAATAGGATGGGAAGGAGAACGGCACGAAGAGGTGAAATGGGGAGAAGGAGGTGGAGAGAGCGAGGGAGGGAGAGAAGGAGGGAGGAAGAATTTAGAGAAACTAGCTGGCACATACACGCGGCCTGCCCAAAGGGAAGCCCCCATCCAGTGGAAGTTACTGGCAGATGTTCAGCTGATCCAGCAGAGCTCACCATCTGGAGGGACTGACCAGAGGAGCCTGGCACAGTGCCTGCACAATGGTCAGCACCAACATCTGACCACAGTAGACTGCTGGACAGCAGGCCCTGGCAGACGGACTCTCCCTGCAGGCCAGATTTGAAGACCAAGGAGGCAAGCTTGGTAAAAAATCTGTCAGCAAGTAGTGAAGCTGGAGATGCTGGATTAGAAACCAGAGACAGGACTCTCATCCAAGGTTACAAACAGAGACAAGCCCAGTGCACAATCAGGAAACCAGTTACAGAGAAACTGAGGGGAGACCAGGCAAGTTGCCTCTGGTCAGACAAGATAATGTAATACATTGTAGCAAAGTGTTCTGGCATCTGTCTGTTTTTAAATCAAGGACTTCATCCTTTGGCAGAAAAAAAAATGTGGTCATTCTAAACAAAAATTAAACAAATCAAAATAGAACAAAGATAAAAGAATTAAACTCATTAATCTGCATTAACTAGGAATAAACCTTGCTACTGACAATTAGATAGGCTTTACTTCACACAATTCTCTAAGCACATATGCACAGAGAAACATAGATAAATAGGCGGATGAGTATACAGATAGACACTTGAACAGACTGGTAAATATTTCTGAAAAGTTATTTTTTAAATTTATTTTACTAAAACTTAATTAAATTTAAATTTTACTTAAATTGGCAATCAAAACTTATACTTCCTCGTGATTGGAAAACCTTTAAGCCAAAAATAGAATTTTAAATCATCCTAGACTGTGATATTGCCTAAAGGCACAGAGCAGAAGTAAACATACCTTCACTCCAGGTGAATTTCTGCAGATCAGGTTTCAAGAAAAATGAGAAGCCTAGAATTTAGTGTCAAAAAACACACAAGAAGACTTCCGGCCAAGATGGAGACGTAGGTGGAAACACCATACCTCCTCTCACAACCAAGATTAAGGACAACAAATATTTATAAACAATAACACAACCAGAACACAGAAAATTGAAATACGGAAGTCCCACAAACATTCAACCAGACCCGTAAGAGGGGCAAAGTCGGCAGGCGGCGGAGAGGGAAAGTGGCAGGAAAACGTGGTGGCTGCCAGGCTCGGGAGCACCGGGCAGCATAGGTGGCGTGGAGCTTGCAGACCCCAGACATGGGGAGGAGACGAGCAGAGCACGCAGGGCACGCAGGACAGTTGGCCAACCGTGGACACACATTCGAGTGCAGATAAACTAGGCAAGAGCAGGCAGTGAGACGGACCGCACAGCGCAGGGCCCCAGCAAAATAAAGGAAATAAAGCCTAAAAACACCGATTGAAAAGGTGCCAGGAGAGGATCCCAGCCTCACAGGAGAGGTCACCGGGGAGACCCGCAAGGTCCTGGAGTGTGCATAGGCCCTCTTACCTGGGAACCAGTGCCAGGGGGGCCCAGTTTGCTTGTGGGAGGCAGCAAAGGGGGACGCAAACTCGAGAGAG